>JAIPRM010000013.1:0-130568 GCA_025469315.1 Stegophylla sp. TES_Ste_2020
GAGAAATTCAAAAAATGACCTCTTTAAAGTATAATTTAGAGGCAAATCCGGTTTCAAAACGTTATTGATCGAAACTTTTGGACAAGTATTTCTATACGAAAAGTTGTACACAGAAAAAAAATAAAATAAATAAACATCATTGTAAAAACACTAGCTTCTTCACTTCGTTCAGAATCTAAAACATTATAAAATGTACGTATATTATACTCACGTATTAATTGAGACACTTAGGAGAAGAAAAAGTTGAAAAATGACATTTTTATTATTTTAATAATATTAATTGTTTTGTTTAGGTACACGGTTTACTATAGATAAAATTATTATTTAAATTGCATACAATATGATTGCATAATTTGCAAATCAGGCACGAGTGAATTACAATTTTATTTTCCGTTTCGCCCCCCCCCCCCGTGTGTGTGTGCTCTCAATACATTCGCCGTTTGCCGCGGATCGCGCGTGCAGTGTAAAACTTGCAGGGGAGTATACTCGTCGACTATTCAATTCCCGCAGATTTACGATATCGTGTGACAGACACACAACGTTCGGCCGACCCGCGTCACGGGCACAATACATTTTCGATATAGTTCTTTTTTATTATTATTATTATTATTATTATTATATTATTATTATTGTTGTAGTATATGGTACGCGACCGACCGTGTGTGTGTGTGTGTGTGTGTGTGCGTGCGCCCAAGTAATTGACCGTGTCGGACGACGTATTAAACGACGGTAGTGCGCGGCTAATGGGTTACACGAGCTCCGTAATCCGTGGCAAATCCGATGCGATTTGTACCTCTGAATAAACCGGATCCGTGTCTTTTTCCACTGTCAAACCGGATTTATTCGCCTTTAAAGGGTTTCGTGATGAATACGATAGTAGGTAGGCAACAATAACAATACATATGTACGTTATCTTATGTACATACATATATGCATATAAGATACGAACACGTTGGTAAACGTAAAAATATATTTTTATTTATTAATTTTTTATTTCTGTATTTTTACGCATGGACACCAGTAGGAAATTGTTCAAGGGCGGGGAGGACATTATGAAAAATCAAAAGCCAGGAAGTACGATAGAAAGAAATTCCACGTGTACTGTTAAAAACAATTTAACATTTCATGTCATTTATCATATTAACACAAATAAGGTCTGCGTTAAAAAATTACTATTTTTTTTTTTTTAAATGCATTTTCTAAATTTATAGATTTATGCTAATATGAAAAGTTTATTTACTTAAGCATCTAGTATATTGTTTAGAAATAAATTACAAATACAACTTCAGGAAGACAATAATTCATTATTTTTATAACACAAAAGAATTAAGTAACATTTCCGCAGGGAACTTTTAGTTTCAAAATAAAAGTGCAAAAACTGAAATTAAACCTTATCACACATTTATCAATCAAATCGCGTCAATCACTTATTTTAGGGAAATACATGTTTTCCTCCAGTTAAGGCTGTTTTAACCCTAGAAACTAGTATGGGTTTATAGCCTTGAACAACAAATGTTCAAGGTCGAAAATATAATTTATATTTTTATATCACTACATTTTAGATTCGGAGTAGAGCGAAGAAGCTAGAGTTTTTAAAATAACGATTATTTATTATTTTTTTATTTTAATTTTTTTATATGTATACGTTTTCATATAGAAATATTTGTCCAAACGTTTCGACTAACAACTTTTTGAATTATAATTCGCCACTAGACGGTATTTTTAAGTGACTTCGAGGGTAGTTTTATTTTACCCGTTCAGCCAGTCTCCCCGTGAAATTTTTATAAAGGTCAGGCGATAATTTTATAGTGCAGTAAAAATATTATATTATTGTTAGCGAGTTTCGTTTTGAAAAACTCGCGATTAATCAGATTAATAATTCGTACAACGTGCGAACACAAAAAGTTCGCATAGGGCTGCTACTACCCCTCGTGACATACATACAGTCTCATGACGTACCAGTAGTACGCGTATTGTAAAACGATAAATCGATTGTATTCGTTCGTGCGACAGAATAGATTACGGATTTCGATATAAACCCGCCGGTGGACGTCAAACGAAAACTCGCGTTTGTTGTATTCCATCGACGAGACCGACAGGGAGAGAAAAAAAAAAAAAACTACAAATCACATCGGATTCGGTCCACCCACCACTAGCAACGCGTTATTTATATTATTATTATTATTATAACTGTATATTCAATTGGCGTCGGAACCTTTGCGACGTGCGGACAAACACACAAAAACAACGGAACGACTTTGCGGGACGACAATACACACGATGTTTTAACACCCCGTTCAGACACACACACACACACACACACACGGTTGTCAATCCCCTCTGTACATTGTACCTTTTATCGGGTTGACAATTGCCCGTCGTCAGCTGCCGCCGCCGCCCTTTTATTGTGTCCTGGGCGTGCCACCCTCTCTCTCACTCCTTTCTCTCTCTCTCTCTCTCACTCTGTCTGTCTCACCTAAGAACAATACAATTCACTCGTGGGGAACAATTGGAGCCGTTATTTTATCGATATACACGAACACATACGTACATTATATGACCGCTAATAATCGACGGTTGATGGGTTCGACGAGGCAATAATACACGTACTACGACGCGGTGTATATATAGGTACACGCGAGCGTATATAGGAAACCGTTTTTATAGCGTACAGTTAAGATGGTTATTGATAGTGTATATTTTCCACCCCACCTCCTTAAACATTTCTCGAACGTGATAAATTCGTTCTTATATATATATATATATGTAAGTAGGAACGAAAGAATTCTTCAAGATTCACTCTCCGTGTTTTTTGTTCCGGACCATTAAACGTTTCTTATTTTTTTTTTTTTTCTTTTATTTCTCCTTTCCAGCCGCCTACCACCGCTGCTCTCGTCCTCCCGCGCGCGGTCGACCCGACAACGATTATCTTCGCGGTACATTTAAACTTCGGATACACTTAACGCGTACGTACACGCAGTGGCAGCGCGGCGTTCTCTGAATTATTCGTTCGCCTCGTTTTCGTCGACGGAAACGAGCTTCGCGAATAATAATAATAATAATATCTCACTCGGTCGTCTTCTGCCTCGCACACGACGAATATTGTCGCCCACCGCCAGCCGGTTCACAGGGTTTGAAACTTTCCGATTGGCAAATTTCAGTCGGATATCCGCGTGTCTCTGCAGATGTCACCGGAGGCAACAGATCGACGGGGTTCGTGTTGCAGCAGCAGCGTACATATATGGCAAATTATGTCGACAATCGGTACGGAAAATCCCGGCGCAGATGTGACGCGAGACCGTGAACGCACAACTTTCGCACATTGGACTTTCAAATGAGGCACCGCCGCGCCGCCGTCGAAAAGTCAAACAGTCGATCCGTCGCGTACCGTGTCGAGTGCACGCTCCCCGTGAAATTTTCCACCCCTTTTTGTCCGCGAAAATATTGGCCTTTGTACCTGCAGGAAAAGCAGGAGCGGGTTCACTCCTCCGCCACTGCCACGCCACCCCCCCCCCACCTCTGCACCGTTAGATTCGTATTAAAATATAACTTTTTCGTTTCCCTCGCGCAATAATAATTGTGTCGTTAGAACGTGACTTTTAGTTACGGAATTATTCCGAATTTCTCACTTCCGCCCCGCGGTCGTTGTTGTCAACAGTTTGTTTTCGAATGCACGTCTCGCCGAGATTTTCCCCACGCAAAGTCATAAAATTACGTTTAAATCGAAATGTATATAAATGTGTATACGTGTATATTGTAACTGTTATTAAAACACTGTCTACAGAGAAAACACTCGAAAGACAGTGACTTCGATGGCACTTTTCACGCTTCGTCAATCTCTGTGTTGCACTACTCTGCTACAGTTGTGAATGTATCGACAATGAAAATTTCATTTGGAGCGAGTTTTATTGACTTTTGATAATATGAAAGCCAGTTTTGTCGCATTGAAACTCTTATACAGCTAATTGCGTAAATATTACGGCGGATTTGAAGTGTGTGTTTTATTATTTCGGCGAAAACCCAAATTACTGTTTAGTGTTTACCGCCGTTAAGTTTTCGGTCAGTAATTGATGTGGTTGAGTATCGTCTTTGTGTTCGAAATTCGGTAGTATATTATGTATAATAAGTTTTGGAATGTTTTCGAATTATAAAAATTAAAGTGTCACTGTATATATTTTATAATTTGCCGATTCAAATACAATATAACGTAACAACGATAAAAACCATCATAACTATAACGCTTTAAGCGCAATCAGTGTTTCTTTTTTTTTTCAATACTAACTTGTAATCAACTTATCTTTGGTGAAAAATTCTTATCGAGTGTTTATTATTGTGATAATTAGAATTTCCCTTAGTTTCTTTGTTGATGTTGATGTTATGTCTTACGGAAACGCTATAAACGCGTCGTAATAATAATATAAAAAAATGTACGTCGGCACAAAATACACTGTGATTTTTAATGGCTGTATTTTATTTTAAGGCGTAAAAAATAATATATATATATTATAGATAAAACGTGCCGTCGAATGTGTTCGCAAAAAATAAACGCTCGTGTTTAACAGCGTTTCAAACGCGAAAACATTTCGAGTATCAGCAAATTACCCTCTTCTAATATCCCCTTTACATTGTGTCTGGCATAATTATACCACTCGTGTGTCCCATAAGGGCAAAAGAAACGTTCCGTTTATAATTTCTTTTAAAATAATAAAAAAAAAAGCGTTTTGGCTAAATAAACGAACCCTTCACCGTAACGTTGGCCTTTTAACGCCTAATGACTCGTGACCTTTGGAAAGAAAAAAGAGGTGCGAACGTATTATTATTACACTAAATTTCTTTAGATAAGCGAATAATAATATCAACAGTCTACTTCGTTGTTTGACGTTCTATGGCTATTAAAACGTATTTTTATTGTTTGAACAAAAGTTAACCTGAAATATATTGTAATATATTATAGACACCTACTCCAGAAGCATAGTGTATATACACGGAATACGCCATCTGCTGCAACTGTGGTGAGCATTAGACTAGTAATGCAGACATTTTATTTGTTCGACAAACAGCAATCGAGTTGAAAACAATTAAAATCGTATGAACAACTTTGTTAATAAAACTAGATATTGCGATAAAGTTTACGATCTCGACGTTCTGTTGCTATACTATTCTCATTCTAAACGACAAACCCGTTAAAAAAAAACACCCACCCACACACACACACACACATACACACTAGCACAATAATTTATGGAAACAGTGACGCCGGGACAAAGGTATTATATAAATATATAAATCAATAATGATGATTAATCATGGTTATAAAATTAGTCGTCTCGTCCTGGAGTTTTATTCTATATATATATATATTCCAAAAGATTGCCAAATTTAAGACAGAACTTTTCATATGTTTGCCACCCCTGTAATTTACCATAAATAAGTCCTTATGTAGTTGTTTTTAAATAAAGAACAAACTCGAATTTAAGAAATTTTTTATTCTTTTTAGTACCTAATACTGAGCTTCGCTCAGAATCTTCTTATTGAAAAAATAATTTATCGTTTCCTTAAAACTCAATACATCAACAGTAGTATCCCACTCGATGAGCAAGGAATACCCAAGGTGCGAAGTACATCCTTTTTTTTCATTAAGCTTATTTGAAGTATATTTTTCTTTTAATGTGAATAGCATAATTATTAGTATATACGCTTATTATTATTGGAGGAAAATAGACACTGAAAGATTATGGACTTTGATTTTCGGAGGAAATGGTTACGGTCAGGCGCAGTCCATTAATAATTATCGATTTTACTGAAAAACAATAATATGATTAACAGGAAAATCGTACTGGTAAGGTGTCTGACAAAATAATTTGATTATCGTTGAACACATTATAGCTTCAAAAACGATCGGTAGCTGAGCAGGGGTGGGATTACCGACTATCACTACTCCGAACCCCAAGAGTTGAACCTTGCGCGTGGCCCCGATTTCTCCTTAATCGGACCCGGAGTATCGGGGGGGTTTATACCGTTATATTATTAACAATGTTATAGTTCCCCGTTTACGATATATACAGTTTACAATAACCGTTTGACGGCGGACTAAATTGAAACGAAAATCGGATTAATTTGCCGGCTCCGAGGCCGCCGAAACTTTTGACGGGATCACAACGTTACGGGGACGCGAACGCGTGCGGGCGTTTCGGTTAGGTGCAGCTTATATTATTATTATAATGACCGTTTTCGGCGTTCGTTCGCGCGTCAGTGTCGCCAGGCGACATATTGTGTGTTTGGGTCAGGTGCGTAGTCGGTGGCGGTGGTGGTTTGCATAAATTCACAGTTCGGCGTGACAGGTTGACGCGGGGCCGTTCCGACCGCACGAAATAATCCTTTTAATTATGGCCCGTGCACAATTTATGTCTTTTTTTTTTTTTTTTTCTGCTATCAGTCTGCGGGCGACCGACTCGGACGAAAACGGCGAAACACGGTCGCGGCGAAAATAAAAAATGACCTTGTCCAGCGAATATGGAAACGAAACAACAACAATAATAATAATTATAATGATAATGTGTACCTAAGTGGAAGAGATAGATAGTGCGAACTAGAGAGACAACCAGTGGGAGAGAGAGGGTGAGAGGGAGAGACAGACAACTAATGCGTTTACAACCCGCGCGCAGGGTTCTAAAACTCGTCGGTTTTAATTGCGTGACTATTTTTGTTTTTATTATTTTTTTTTTAATTACATTTTCTCGAATTAAATTACATTTATGGACCGAACGAAACTCTATAGTCATCGTAAAATCATAAACGGTGTTGTCCCTCGAGTATTTTCTTATTACTTTTTTACTTAATATTACGAGCGATTAGGATGTTGTAGTAATATTGTATACAGATCGTGACATCAATAATTACTGCTGTTTCATTATCCCAATCGTAATGAAATACATTTTATTAAAATTATCATTATGGTTTCAGTTTCACTAGAAATCAAAACCTTTTTGATTATACAAAAAAAAATAAATAAATTATGATACGACTTTTATGGGTTTGTAATTGTCGAGATAAAAATGGGAATTATCAAAGACTGCAGTCGTGTAAAATTCAAAACATGTGTTGATTTCGAATGAAAACTATTAGAATACCATCGACTAATGATAAAAAGACTGTACAATATGATTAATATTATATTATATCATATAATGGAGCGAGCACGGATGCACGTATAACGATATATTATTATATTATTCTTTTGTTTTCGTCACGTTTGAAATACCTACGTTTGGCGGCGCAGCAGTCGTTGAAAAGGTTTTAACCACAGATTGAATTAAAAAAAACAAAAAAAAAAAATCGTTCTTTTTGTGGTTACAGTAATCGTCGACACGCAACGCGCCTATTATTTTCGAATTCCTAATGAAAGTTACGGTCGTACAACAATACAATATAGTCAACGTTGTTGTTTAAAAGTAATTATAGCGCGTGCGCGCAAGTCTCGTCTCTTCCGTCACTTTGATCGGGTCTCGTAATGAAAGATCGGTTTGAGAAAAAAGCAAAAACAAAACAACTGAGAAATAATATAATATACTACACCGATAAGTTTTCTGCGTAAGAAAAAGAGGGAAAAATATAAAACCGTTGAAATCGAACACCGGGAATCGAGTGTAACATAAATACGTGACACTCGTTCCGAAGAAGAGAATATAATATACATAGACTATGTACCAGGGGTGACCAAACGATCTGTATGATATAAATCTCGATCTTCATACTTCTTATTTACATACTACGTTATTTCCTAAAATAATTGTTAATTTATTTATAAAATATTAACTATGTTTTCAAAAAACAGTTATTAAAAGATTTAGAGTGTGTTTAAGATTTTAGAGTATGTTATGTCGCTTACATTTTTCAAACCACATGATTGGAAATATTTTCGTTAATTTTCCAATTTAAATTGTTAGGTACAGTTTTTGACATGGATGTAAAATCGATTTGATATTTTAACGAAATTCGACGTATTTTGCGAAATAAGAGGTTCTGAAAAAAAAATAAATACTCTTAGAGTTTCTCATGGGATTTAACTTTTCAACTACATGCTAATTACGAGTGAACGTATTCGTGTTTCGCAAATAACAATTACAGATACTTACTAACACTTACAGGCGATCGTTTAGAGGAGAACCTTCGGTTATAGCAGTGAGCAATACCAGAACTTGATAAAGTCATATGCGTTTACTTTGACTATAAAAATGAAACGGTCCTATTACACTCATTCTTAAGTAATTATATGTTTCCTGCGGTTTTTATATGACGTTTATTATTCATAGTAATTATTATACAGATATACAAATAAAAGTTTTTTTTTTCACCAAGTGAACGATCATTAGGTAAGTAAATAGAGTTTGGCCACCCCTGTTGTACACGCTATAATAATACACGCGTTATATAAATATACGAACCCAATAAATGTCCACTTAAACTCGTCACAGAACTATATACGACCCGGTGCACAGCAGAAATCCGGGTCGCAGTGATATGGCGTTGAACGATTTAGCGGGCGCTTGTTAAAAGTAATAGTAATTGGACGCCGGCCGCGCGTCCGACCAGGGTGTGTGTCGGGAAAACCGTAGTGGTGATGGTTTTGAAACGCTATCCGGCCGAAAAATGGCCCCCAAAGTTCACTTGTCAAAACGCCCGGACCAGCAGTTGACAGGTCGTTAAGAACATGTCAACAGGGGCTAAATGACGAATTTCCCCGCGATAAACGAGATGAAAATTATGTAAACCCGGTGTACCTATGTCTATAGTTCCGTCACGTTCGCCGCCGCCACCACCACCACCACCACTAAGTCCAACTGGTTTTGTTTCGAGTTTTTTTTTTTTTTTTTTTTTTTATTGTCTAATGTAAATGACTAACTGGTGGTGTGCCGTCTTTGGACGACCCGCAGACGTGGCGAGGAATGTCTCGGGTAAAAAACAATGGTGGCCTAATTTACATTTTTCGGTGTGTTACATATCGAAAAACACGGGGCGATCTCGTCGTTATTGTTTGTCTGTCGTTGTAGAACTCGAGATCCGCTGCTTAACCCGGGATTATGTACTTGACTCATTTCTATAGTCCTCTATTACTAAAACCGTTCACGAAGAACTGAATACTAAAGTTATTATGACTGATAGACATAAGAGATTTTAACGCATCAATGTGCATTTTTTGGGGTTGTTTTAGGACAATGCATTTCGAGTACATAATACAATTCGTGTAACAGATACTTCAAAAGGGAAACTTTTATTTTGAATTTTTCGATGTTTTCGATAAAATTATTTTTTTTTTTTATATATATATTTTTAGGTAATTTTATAAATAGTGCACGTTTATACTTTTTATCCGAACTTTAAATGTAACATTTGGTAATTATAAATATTATTTTAGTTCATATAATTTTCATAATATATGCTTGAACATATTTCCGCAACTCTTTACGGCACCGAATGTTATGTTTATTATAATTTATCAACGTAACGTTGAAAATGCATCAGCATAGCTGATCGTAGAATTTAGGAAAAACTTTATTTTCTCGTTTCGGTATGATTATGATGAAAAGTTTAGCACTAAAAGATGTGTTGTAAACCGATAAAAATCATCAACATTGTGTCATTTACATTTTCTTATTGGCATTAATTCTTAATTTTAGAATTATTCAAATTTTTAAATAATATGTGTTTAATTGGCTTTAGTAATGAAACAAATGTCTTGAATTTAAGGGCATTTTAGGCTGTTGATTAATATTTTTTATTCGTTGTTTTTAAGGCATTTAAATTAGTGCCCAGCTTATTAGTAATTATATTCATATAACATAATTGTTTTAAAATTATGGCATTCTTTTTTTATGAAATGTGTATTGAAAATAATATAAAAATTTCGAGTAAATCCAATAAAAATCGTAATCATTATGTATAATAGTAAGCGTTTTAGGGGACTGGTGATTTAACATAATAATCCGAAGAATCTAACGTTCGTTTGTTAGCAATTATTCAAAATTGATATATTTTTTTTCAAAATCGATCTTAAATTACGGTACTGCATTAAATTTGTCACGGTTTAGATTTCATTATAAAAATAAACGATATATTATTCAAAAAATTATTTCCTCGCTCATCTGCGCGTCGTAAATAACGTTAAAATACGATTATTCATCGCTTCGTTAACTGGTTCTGTGAATGGATAGCACGTGTTGTCGGATTATTGAATGTAATAAGTAGACGTGTATACACTTTCGGCACACACTAAATAAGGAGAAGCCGATATGATCGTGGGCAGAGCTGACAGTGTTTTAAATGAATACTCGAAATTACCGGTTTCCGAAAAATAGTTTTAAAAAAAATAACATCAATAATTTGTAAGGCAGTCGTGATACCGGACAAGATAACAACATCATTTCGAGTCGCTTTTATCGTTTTCCGCTTCTTTGTTGAGAAAATAATTTATTTCCGGTAAATCGAAGTGAAGACTTGTAAATAGCGTTTATCAACGTTAATTAAAGTCGTGTGTATATGAAATTCCAATAGTCATTCGAATAATATTCAAAAATGATTTACAAAAAAAAACAATTGCGATAAGATTCTTGCCATACCCACATTAAACATTTAACAAAATCGCACATGCGAGTGTTTTAACCATGAAATTTCGAAAAATCCATGTCAATATATTATGTTATAATTAGAGGCTAGAATGATATTTTCTCAAAATACCAAAAATAAAATGCTAATATTCTCCTAATATTACGTATTATTATTAATATAATTTTATAGTTATGAGAAGTTTAAAAGTCTTAATAATATTTAAATAATGTTGTTTCTTACTACCTCCGTAGTTTTCTATTTAATTTGTTAACATACATTAGAGATATTTCAAATAGGTACTAAACTATTTTAACTGATGATTGTTACTCAATACGACACAATTTAATAATTTGCTGCAATTTTTCTTTTTTATTTTATTTACCGAAAAATACTAAATTATGTTAATTTTATTGCTTAAATTTTTCGAATGAATTTCCAATAAATGTTTAGCCTTTGTTACGACTATATAACTGTCTATAAAATTATATTTTCAAAACTATAACCCAAAGTATCGAAAATCCATAAAATTAATCGATATATTGTCTATAGTATTTTTTACTGTACGAAATATTCTTCTATTTTGAAATATTCTTAAATATACAAAAAATTAATTGGCCATTAATTTCACAATTTCTAATGACTTCAAACTCTCATTTGACAGCATAGACTCAAAAAAAAAAAATAAAAAAAAATACAAGCAAAAGAATAATGTCTAGTTATTATTCTAGTCATTTATCGAGTTATAATATAATAATGTTTTACGAAAGTTAATTTTCTCCATTATTTTCAAAAAAAAAACCCTCGATGAAGTGTCGCGATCTCGAAAACGCGTTATAATCTCACTAGTTCGTATAAAATACATATTATTATTATTATTATTATGGTGACTTGGAGTTGACCGATCAAAGCGAGAATTCGAAAAGTAACTGCTAGGGGAAGTGAAACAAGTATTTCTTTCTTTTTGTACGACCGAAGAACACGGATATTTCTTCTCATACGTTTCTCGGCTGTATATACACGTCATATAAGAACACGACCCTAATACGCCTTTGATGTCAAGTTCGAATCCCATTTCCGTTCGATTCCTTTTGGAAGAAGCAATTCCGGCCGAGGGGAAAGTTCTTCCGGCTTGCATATCTTTTGTATACACCGTCAACATTGTATTGCGTTATAACCGTGCTGCGTATATATTAATATATGTTTTATTGCTTCGCGCAATAAACCAGTCCGCCTTCTATAATTCATAAGGACCGAGAGTGTGTGTACATTCATTGCACATATTATTATAATACTTATACATGCGTACACGGCCATTACGCAAAGTTCAGCAGACACGTTTTTTCCCATAAAAACATAATAATTCATCTAATGACTCTTGATATTTTCGAGCGGGGAAAAAATGTATGTTATTATGCATTTTAAATCCAAACAACAAACCTTAACTCATTATCGTCGCAAATTTTTTTTAAATATTAAAGTTTAAATTAAGAGCTATATCGTATTGTGCACCTAATGAAATCGAAAATCCGATAATTCCTAATAATATTATGTCGTGCATACGAATGTGTCAATTTAATGCTTTTGTAAATTGCACAAAAGCTTTGCAAATATTATAAAAAAGCAAATAGCAAAACGCATTAATATTTCTTTTGTGCAACGATTTTACTTCCGGAATTTTTTCCCATGTCATAGACTTCACTCAATACGAATTGTATTATTACAATTCGAAGGTGAGACGATTAAATAATACATTAAGGTTGTTTTTTTGTTCTTCACTTTGTACATTTTAAGATACAAAAATCATTCTAGAATATACCAATGCGCAAATATTATTTAAAATTATATACACATTTTTTTTGAACATATAAAAATCACATTAAAATAATTAAAATATTATTATTTTTGAATATTATTTAAAATATTTAACGCCAAACACGAAGCAATCTCATCAAAATCTCAGTCGAAAATCGTAGTCGATTGGCATTAAAAAACATTAC
Source organism: Stegophylla sp. TES_Ste_2020 (assembly GCA_025469315.1). Classification (NCBI taxonomy): domain Eukaryota; kingdom Metazoa; phylum Arthropoda; class Insecta; order Hemiptera; family Aphididae; genus Stegophylla; species Stegophylla sp. TES_Ste_2020. Next base: position 12,603 of record JAIPRM010000013.1, read on the forward strand.
GTTTCAATTTGTTTGTGATGTGATATTCACATATAAAACTACTTACGACCCCTGCAGACATTTCGTACGTTACTCTTGATACGCGCATATTTGCTTGTATATTTGCAAAACGATGAATTATCATTGAATAATTTTCTTTTTGAATAAATAATATACTGCGCGCTCTTAAAGTTGTTTAACGTAGCAGATGTGCTCTGCGACGGAATAAATCCAAAACGAATTTATTAGTTTCTCGTAAATCTACTTTCTTTTTTACGCAAACAAAATGTGTACACAATATTTCCGAGAAAACTTTTTGACAGTTACTAAATATGTTAAATAAATTAATACATAATTTATTGATACCTGTACTCAAATGAGACGTAACTTACAATAATACCATTTTGTCGTCCTATCGACTATATTGTAATATGGGCATAAAATGATTCTCTCGTTTTACAATATTTAATCATTTATGCGCTTCCATTTTAATGATTCGTATTTTGAAATGTGTACAAGAACTAAGTAAGCGAATGATTTCTGTATGTTATTATAGAAAAAACACGCGTTATTATAATAATTATTTCAGTTGAATTAATATCACTCGATTATATCGTCATGTAGGTTCTCGAGATGAAGATATCGACGAAGGTAGTTAGCATTATATTTTTTTGACTTTTCACGACGTGGAAATATTTAAGTGGAAATTGTTTTTTTTTTTTTTTTACAAAATACGCGTTTATATTGCTTTTCCTGCCAGTTTTCCAAAGTTCCAGGTCTAAATGTGCGAAAAATAGATACTTCCAATTTATAGAACAATAATAATTTGCATTTCCGTTTTCGCAATTATTGTACAGTTTTTTTCTCCGCAACCGAACTAATTGAGTTTCGCGAACTTAAAAGGAAAGAAAATCCCATTTTCCAGGCCACAAGTCTCCGAGTCTCTCGCTGCAACATTAATGAGAATACGCAAATTACTGTATACACGCGAATCCTCTTTTGTATATAAATATATATATATATATATAAACTTCCGGGGGGGGGGAGAGAATTTTACCGGTACCCCATCCCTATATATATATATATATATATACATACATACAATGCGTACACGAGAAGAAAACAATAATATAATGTCTCGTGTATATAAGTATATGTGTTGGTTTATACTCGCGCTCGTGTGTGTGTGTGTGTGTGTGTGTGTGTGTGTGTGTGTGTGGTAGCGTTTATTAAGGGTTCCGTTTGCTGTGGAGGCTAGCCTGTGAGTTTTGCCGAGGAAACAAACACAAAAGCACCATTTCCTTTTGCGCCATCCGAGTAAAACAAATTACGTAACAAAAACCAACGGTATGGTGGGCGGCGGGGAATGTGAAATACAAACCCTTAATGTTGTTTTAAGGGTAGACGTTGGGGCTCGTTATCTTACAAGGTAAATCACTTCGGCGGCGCACGCCAAAAACAATAAAAGATCCCGCGGCCGGGGAGGAGAAGAACGAGTCGCCAAAGGAAGCTGCAAAGGCCTCGGTATATGTGTAATCGGTTTTAACTGTATATATATATATGTATAAAAGCTCAGTCGCGCGCGGCCGTTAGGCTTGGAACAATTTTCACCAGTTATACGTATTGATTCGTCCGCGGATTTCGTCTTAATTCCGCGATCGCATCTCCGACGAATTGAGAGTGTTTTTGATTCTGTTTTCCTCTATTTCTCCATTTATTTATTATTTTCGTCCTACTTAAAAAAAGCTGTTGAGCCTCCTATGCACAAAAACGAACTCACATTTAACGTCTGACTAAATTAAAATTTTTAAAGTCTGTTGACGCGTTTATTTCAACACTTATTCGACGATCAAAACAAAACGCAATTTAGTTTTAATGAAAACTAATAGTGTTTACTGGTAAATTGCTTTACAATTATAATATATTTCTAACATTCGAAAAATTACTAATATATATTTTTAAGCGTAGCGATCAAAGCGAAGAATGTATTGGTTTTACAATGATGAGCTATTCTTATACACGTGTAACTTCGTAACATATTTTTGATAGTAAAAATGGTCCAAAAGCACAATTATAGGTCAACAATTTCATATATACGTGGTAGTAAAAACAGGCTGTTTTTGAAGATTCTTAAAAGTTTTTCTGAGCTTTACAAAAATCTACATACAAATTGAGAGAAAAATGCTCAAATACTAAAAAACAATTTTCTCGTTAAGTCAGTAGACACTCCAAAAATAAAAGTGTTATAAACTTGACATTTTTACCAATTATCAACAAAGTTGTTTACAGACCTGATGAAAATTTCAAAAAAATAAAATAAACTTTAGAGCTGAATAAAAAGCTTTGAAAGTCTCATATTATAATGTTACGTTTTATGTAATATCATTTTTAATTTCAGATCCTGCAAAATTACACTATTTATAAAGTGATTCACCGTACATTTTTCTATATCTATGTGGTTTTAATATTAAGATTTGTCAACCTTTTGAAATCGCCGCTAGGACCGTTGCCTGAAGTCGGACCTGTTTCCCTGTCACGTCGACGTGAGTTCGTTGATTGGTAATCAAGGGTAAATCAATAACGAACAACAACAACAAGCAAAACTGGAAATAGCGAGTGCAATAATTATTTTTATTGTTAAAAAATCATCGCCGACCGTTATCGGTATTGTTTAGAGGAGGGAAAGGGGGGTAATTATCGCGATGCATTTTAATAACTACGCGCTGCGGCCATTTCAACGGTTCGCCAAATAATCTGCACTAGTTTACCGATTTATAATAATATACGTTATTATACCGTCCAACGCGTATTGTGTACCACGTTCGCGTGGGTATAATATTATATGTCTGCACCGATAAATCACGTCTCGGTGATCGGTCACTTTATTTGGATAGGTATACGGTGGTGGATGGGCGTACATCGATCCGTGTACACACACCACATTAAACGTTATTGGAACTGTTAATTAAGTCCTAACCGTACACACAATACACGTATAATATAATACGCTAGTGAGTCCGGTCAATTATTATTGTCTGTGATCGTGTGTGTGCCTTTTGTTGCCTACGTAGAACACACAATATTATGATTAATGTATTTTCATAAGTAAATCACTAAATAATAAACATGCACGTGACACAATTATTGTACACATAAAGGTGAACGATTATTAAAACAGACTAATCGGAACCGATGAAACATTCCGGATCATTCATCATTTTCTAATCGAGCCGGATCTGCGCGTCAGCGTAATGTTTAATGACGCCGTTTGGCCACCGTCCAGTCGAATCTTTTGTTTCCCGACGAATCTTTTGAACGCAGAAATAAAAATATTTTTAACAAAAAAAAAACCCCGTCTGTATAACGCGTTAGTTTTGTTTTAATTGATAAAGACAACGCGCGATGTGACGCACGACGTTCTCGAAAATAATCACAATAATAATAATAATAATAATAATAATATCCAAAGATATTTTTAAAGGTTCATATTTTCGGTTATTTTAGTAACTTTTTTATGAACACAAAAAACGTTTAGGGGATACATTGGGTTCGTCTGGTAAAACATTCTCAGCGGTCTGTCTACTCGCGGTATATAAATTATATTGCCGACAACGATTTTATGAGATTTAATGTGTTTTTATATTGGAATGCGACCAAAACTTAATAAAAAGTATGTTATATTTGTTTAAAACGAAAATAGCGCATAAATGTGTTAAGGAGACGTTAATTTTTTAAGACCAATCAAACTTCAAACGGATTTGGCATCTGGTGGTTAAACAATTTTTCATCACTCTTAAACGATCTTTTATTTAGACATACGGAAAAAAATTGCATTTATATAATTTTAAACTAACGAAAATTTGTCGTGCATACAAACTTGTGTCACAATTAATATTTAATTTGGAAGTCTCACACATAATATAATAATTCTCTGGTGCATACTTAATGTTACTGTATTGTTATAAGATTTTGGCGTGGTTTCAGCTTTTTAATTTTACTTATGAATGACACAGAAAACGCAATATTCGCAAACCATTAGATCCTATATTTTTTCTCAAATTAATATTATTTTAGCTGTCGTTCAAGCATCAATTCATGAAACAAGTTTTCTCGTGTTTTTGTTATTGAATAATTATTCATAATTAATGTTGACATCCAATCTGGATCAATCTGGATGCATCAGAATTTTAAAATTTCGAACGACTCATGTTGAAACATTTGTCAAGTCTGTCAAAGCATGTTATTAATGTATAGTGATAAATTTCAAGTTTCTATAAAATTGGTATTTTTGGTGTACTAATATTGATGTATTAAAAATCTCGTTTGATGGAAAATATTTCCATTTTCGTTGAGTTATTATTCATCAGTTTTGCTTCACGCTTGGAAAAACTGTTGAAAATAAAGAAAAATTACCTCTTTAAAGTACTATCCAGATAAAATTATTTCTGATTTATTGAAAGACTAAACGTAACTTTTGGACAAAGTTTACTACCCGAAAAAGTGTTTTAAGGATAAAAAAGGTAAATCATTTTAAAACCGCAAAACTCCACGTTTCACTTAAAATCTAAAAGTAATTTATATTTGGCACATATTTCTGAATAATAATTGGAAAAAAATGTGACAAGGAAAAATATACAACCTAATCCTTTAGAAATGATTCAAATTCTTGTTAAGTACTAGATAGTTCAAATATTATAAGGGAATTTAGGATTAATTACTAATAATTAGAAGCAATTGAAATAAAATAAATCTGGATAGGCGTGACAGTTGATTCCGAAATCTGATTGGATACGAATACGGATTAAATAATTCTAATCAAAGTTATGGATTGGTCAACGTATCCAAGAATTCATCGTACTCTGGTTTTTATTAATTTCTATTTTATTATAATTATTCAAAATAAAATGTGTTTACAATTAAATATTAACGAGGGTTAAGCAAATTTATTTTTAAATAAAATGCTTCGAGAGATTTGTTTGCGAACATTTGATACTTACATTTGACAGTAACTGTATTTTCAAAATTTATAAAAACATTTTTTATTCAAAATTTATGAATATTGTTTGGACCTTTTACCAACGCATCATTATTTTTTTTTTTTTAGTAAAATTATTATAATACCACGCGATTATTTTTCATGACTATTCAAAAAACAAAATTACTAAGTATTTGTCTGATTTGTATAATGTGTGACTAAACTAGTGACTAAATGTATGCGAGCGTGTGATGAACGTTCGAATAAATAATTACAGTTCGATATAAGACCGCATAAAGTGTTTTTTTTCTTGTCCAATCGGATGCTCGATATTCTTCTGGGTTTATTACTGCATTTAACAGAAGTGTATACTAGTGCGGTCAGAATGAAAACTACTCGACGAACTTATACGGAGGGACCGTTGTCATCGACAGCGGAGTTTATTAATTTCCAAAGTGTTTTCGCGCAAACGACCGTATTGTAGGTGGTTTATTATTGAAATCCCTTTATCGGAACACAAACTCGATTTCCAAATCGCTAATGTATTACTGCCACTGCCACTGCCACAGACACACACACACACACACACACACACACTCGTACACGGCGTGTTTCATCGAAAGGGTTCTCCGCGTCTGAGACTCTGGGCTCGGCGTTTTTAAACGACGCAAAACCGTGTACGTGTGTTGAAATTCCTTAGAAAACTTTCGCCTCGCACACAGACGGATGGTGCGAAGGCAACTCACGCACGGCTAATGGAAAAGGAGAAAGACCTGCTGCTGCTGCTGCTGCTGCGCGCATTCTCGTTTATTAATTGGCCCTTTTCGCGCGCGGATTTCGGCTGCAATGACAAACTTTCGCGCCTGTGTTCCGCCAAAACGCCACCGACCCACTACAGTCACGATAATAATAATAATAGTATAGAATTTTTTAATTTGTTTTAGACGCGCGAAGGGCTAATAACAAATTTGCACAGTCGATAGAATACAATTACTACGTAAATATGTAGAAAGTTACGTATACAATCGTTATGCGCAACATTAATTATTTTAACTACTTAAATACACATTAAAAACGTCAACATGCACACGTGAAAACAGGTCAATGTTATCAGTTATTTAATAATTTCATACGTCTATTTATAGGAGAATTCTGATCATAGTTATTAGACTGGAACGGTCGATGAAAAGTATTTAGTTGACTGGTGTTGTAACTAAGAACTGAGAAACTTACTTTGAAAAGTAAATTGAGACGATAAAAGTATAAATTGTGTAACTTTTAAAAATAAAACAAAGACCTGTAGACTTTTTCCTTCTTATTGCCAACGATTCAAAGTTTATACGATTTTCTATTAACTTAATTATTACTTCTATTGAACTTCTGCATTAGATACCAAAATGTGCAGAATAGAAGTCATGCACGCCGATGTTGTAAATGAGCAAGACAAAGGCAATAAAGCAATTTCAATGTAACTGAATAATTAAATAATTATCTACAGATTAGAATTATAAAACCTAACATAAAATATATCGCGCGTTCTCCGGGAAATATTATTATTATTTTTACACACGAAATTCAGACGGCCACGACGACAACGACGAACATCTGTCCGGGCACGCGCTGGACCCTTTTTCCGACTGGCAACTATTTTTGACAGCGCGCTAACAAGCCTCTTCCTTTGTCGGGGCCACCGCTGCCGTTTCCCTGTCTCTCTCTCTCTCTCTCTCCGCATCACCTTCGCCGCCGCCCCTCACCTTTCTGGCGGCAAAATAATCGACGGAAATTTAATTATATATAATACACATATACGTATATACGGCCAGCCCTAATTTCAAAAACATTTTCGATAGCCTCCCCCAACACGCACACTCGTCCATCTCCCGCTTCTGCACCCCCCCCCTTCGCAACTGCAACGTCGACTGACCCAATAAATTTATGCAAACAATATACGTATGTATTATATAATACGACGTGCGCACAAAAGGTCTTTGGGGGAAACACCGCGTACACACATGCACGCACGTACGCACACATATAAGTACCACCTACCCCCGGATGCGATCGACTGCGTTGGGGTCAAAACATTATGATCGCGAAACCCCAAAATAGGTATACTTATACATTATAAACGTATTCCGGACGATTTTAAACGATTTACTCCAAAACGATTTCGATCTATAATCGCTTCGATTAGCCAAACATTAATCGCGCACCTCGAAAACTGTACGCAATAATGATGATATAAAATAACAATGGTGGTAATCGGACTTAATCGAATATTAATATTGCTCTGTTAAAAATTAATTTTTTTATTTTGGCCAACGTTCGGTTTAATAGCAGAATTAAATGTTCAATAATGATGACTCTACATTAAGACGTGGATATTAATGTAAACTGTTTTTTCTGCGAACTAAAACTTTCATTTTGAATTTTATTAATGTTTTATTTATTCATTGTACATTTTGTAAAATACTTTAGAGAATATTGTGTATTGTTAAAGCATTCTTCGTAAATTGTATACGAATGAGTAAATTTGGATTAAATATAAATCAAATTATTTTCTCATTAATTAAAATGTAGTAAAAGTTATTTATTTCTCTGGGCATAATTTTTTCTTTGAATAGTCACTTAACCAGAACATTTTATTTTGAATTAATTTAACTTGTAGTTTTTAATGCATTTTACTTGTTTTTCAAAGCATTATAATATCCAAATCCTTATAATCCTATAATGTAAACCAAAAAATTAATTTTTTTTTTTTTGCGATTTCACCAACTATTACTATGTGTAAAATGTCGTATATGATCGACAAAATTATTTCGAAACGAACTTTTTGAAACCGTTCAGTAAAAGTGTTTCGAGTCATACCGAGACCATGGCAACGTAAGTATAGATTCTCGGTACGATAAATGGGAATAGGCATTCGAATTTGTCCTCAACACCGTACACGCCTAATTACCGTATTTGACAGACGATAATTTAAACGATTGTTTTGTCTCCGACAGCATTCCGTAGGCGCAGGGGAACACGCGTACTTGCATACACACGTGCACACGGAAATCTCAAGTCACTGTTGTCACCGAAGATTTATAACAAGCCGATTGACCACGGACGGCGATCGTCGTCCAACACTAGTGGCTTGACAGTGAATATATTTTGTTATTTCCCCGATTTATCTAGTTTTCCGTTGAAAATATTAATCACGATCAGTCAGTCAGTCGGTTTTCTTTTTTTATTTATTTCACTTTATCTCGACAATTGATTGTGTATGGCCGCGGTGTTTCTCCCTCCCTCCCTCCCTCCCCGTCTCAACACATTAATATGCGGTTTCCTTCGCAAGACGGGCCAGACCCCGAGGCAAACGGGGTGTAACAACCGTAGTATAGGAGACAGGACTCGGACCATCGCTTTTTCGGTACACACTCTCTGATGATGCATTGCGTCGTGTCCGGTTGATAAACGACACTGTTGTGGTGTGCGCGTTAATCCTCGAGAAATATCTCTAGTAGTGACATCGACTCACTCAGTTGGAAAACGTATTCACCCGATATCGAATAAATAATAATAATAATAATAATAATATTCAAATTTAATTGTAATATCTTGATTGCATAATCGAAAACGCACGATTTACAAAGTTCCAACGGTATTACTGCTGTAAAAAAAAAACTATTAACGTCCAATTTATTCAAAAACGCCAGCACGTCGTCGTAATAATAAGAAATATTTAGTTTGGAAATATTACTATCTTTGTTTTGGCACGAAATTCGTTCCTTTATTTTTCATTTCAATTTTTTCTTCTTACAATTAAATTACATCGATTATAGTAATGTAACAGTAACTTCTTATATTATATTTTAATATAAAGAAACGAATATAATATAATAATATAAAAGGGAAATAACTTTTTCTACTCAATATACTTTAATTTGGTCATTTTTACGTCTGGAAAAAATATCGTATTATTATTTTACACAAATAAAACGAGTTTCGTAAAAATAAATAAATTTTCATGTGAATTTAATTTAAACTTCTGTTGTGTATACCGCACAGGATGTAAAACTCATCGGAATTGTTCGATCTTCACTGTTTCTCGGTTCACGCGGAGGGCTTCGAATTTCAATCGGTATACACGCGTGCTGTTGTTTACAAAAAGTGAATTATGGTTGTTTGTTCGTTATAATTAAAAAAAGCTTATTAATTCTCGTCGGAATCGTTCGCCCAAAACGGAACCAATACAATAATCATTGTTTGATTTAATAATGTTATTACAGCAGTTCGAAATAACAATTTATTATAATTATTATTATTATGCCATACAACAATCGGTTATTTCCCATAACTTTTCACACTATTATATATTATACTTTTACGCATGTTTTTCGGAAAAACACCTATTTTTTATTGATGGAAGTCAGTATTGGCGCTGACGGGTTTCTTTATTCTTTTCGATTTATTTTTTTTTGTTTTTTTCTGTACGTCGAAAACAGACAAATCGATTGGTAATTCTTTTCGTTAAGCCGGCGGATAAGAGCGGAAAACAATATACGGCACTATATTGTTCGTCGCAGACTTGAGACTAACAAATTACCCTTTCTTTGTTTTTTATTTTCTCCCGTGTATATACGTGGTATTTGCTTTATTTTTTTTCCAGACTAGGCTTTTTTTTTATTTTATTTATTTGCGAAAAAGACATCGTTTTCTAAACGCAATTTCATTGCCCTTTCGAGTGTAACCGACCACAGTGAGGTGTTTAAACAATAGTTCAAATATTGTCACATGGTCTACAGCGTCTGTCTGACAAGGGGGAAAAAATTAACAAACGGCAATTCACTGTAATTTATTGTTGTATAGTTTTTTTTTATTTTTTAAAAAATTTAATTAATTGAACGTTCGTTCAGGATTAATTTAATCGACCGAAACGTCAAATTATTTCTTTATTGCTTAAATTATTATCAAGCATAATAAATTTACTGTACTAATTATATTTTATTAACTTCAGGTGTAATTATATTATTTTGATAATCCTTTAATACTTTACTATTTTCCAACTATTAATTTATCCGTTTTTTGTCTACTTCAAATATTTTATAATTTATTTCTCGCAAAATATACAAAATACATTATACGTTCATTGTTAACTGAATTTTACTGCTTTGTGAAATACTTTTTAAATTCATTTTAAATTTTACGGTCCATAGAGTTTAAATAATATGTTCTCTAGAGGAAAGAAATGCTAGAAATAAATTAAAATAAAAAAATGAAAAATTCTTTCATTTTATTCGGATAAAGTACTTTATGTATTCATTCATCTTATTCGTTATTTGTTGAAAAATATTTAAGCGTAGAAATTATTAAAATATAATATTTGTTAACTATGTTATTATGTACAGATACATAATATTCCTTATGCGATTTATTTGTACTTTTTATTATTATTTTTTTTTTTTTATTTAGTAAAATTATACTACAGAAGGATACATACTATACACGGTTTAATATTTAATCGTTTTTAAGCCCACGAGTTTTCCACTTGGAAATGTTTTAAATCATATCTATATAACAGTGTACGAGATGGTCTTACGGTAAATGGTAGAACGGACACGGGGTAAAAATATAAAATATAGAACGGGAAAAAAAAAAATGATTTACGATAAAGAAGAGAGTACATGAAATGGTATTTTACATGTATTATACCGTTGGATGGCTCTCGTCAAACGGTAACTATTCGAGTGGAAACCCCGGCAAACAAGTTAAGCGGCTTTGTTGGAGGAGCACTTTTTGTCGAAAGAGATTACGGTCGGAAAAGAACGTGGTGTGGTAGTGGTGGTTCTTGTCGACATTTTGTAGTCGTTTCTGTATTCAATAAAGCCGTCTAAATCGTGCATATCATTCGATATAGAAAAGACAAAGAAATCGACGGAGATTCCGAGAAAACGGGCCAATAAGAGCATAAAATGTAACGGATAATATCGATAATATTCTACCGGGGGGAGGGGGGGAATACGCGCGACGATATCCCTCCCTACATTCCATTCTCGACTTCGTGTTTCGCACGTGCTTCGTAAGGGATTCAATGTTTTTACTGTATAGTGTTTATCCAAAAAGAAAATATACGAAATATGTACTTAGATACTACAGAACAATAAGTAAATTTAATAATTATTGCAGATTATACAATAAAAACAATTTTACATCATTACTGGCACCTCTTAATTAGATAATATTATTTATAAAAACGGTTTACACTATTGGCGGCCTCACTCGAACGATTTCGTGTAAGCCTTCTAATGGAATTTACTGGAATATTAAGGGCGAATATTTGTGAGGATTATAGATTCCATTGTAATATCGATATGAGCTAGATTTCCGAGTATGAGTACGCGTGTATTGTGATGTAGATTTAACGTTAATGACATGCTTACACGTGCATTCGATATACATTCCTAAACCGAAATGCACTGAATTTCATCAAGTGGACAAATGTTAAATGGTTTAGTTTATTCCCGAATTCAAATGCCAAATGAGAGATATAATAACTCTATTTTGTTGTACATAGACACTAGAAGTAAAAATAATTACAAAATTCCTCTAATTATATGTAATTTTGCAAATTTATACATTAATAATAAATACATTTAATTAAAATTGAATTGATTTAGTAACGTACGGGCCAAAAGACAGGTCTAAAAAAAACATTAATTTTTAAAACCGAGCTTTCAATTTTTGCGGTTAAGTTGGGACTTTGTAAGTGAAGCGTAGAAGATCAAGGCTTGGGTTACATTGTTTTCTATCGTTTTCAACGTGTTCTTTTGGTGCGAGTCAACATGATATAGAGTTATTCGCGGATATTTTATCGAATTTGAGTTTAGCGTGGAGTTACTATATTAAAAACGATAGTATGAAAATGAAAAAAACCAATTAATATCGGTTGTACAATATACACTAGTAAATATTATTGAATGTGCATTATTTCAGACGTACTGCAGTGATAATAATCCGTACGGAATGTGTGCCGATGTACAATAGTAATAACACGACACGTAATCCGTCCGTACCGATTTTACTCCGCGCGCCACAGGGTTTCGCGATCTCAGCGGGACCCGCGTGTTTTTACGTGTAAAATTAATAATGTTTACGGCCGACCCCACGTTATTATTATTATTATTATTTTTATTTTTATTTTTTTTTTTATTGTTATCCGTGTCGTCCGTCCCACCGCCATTGTAGTAGTGATTTCGTTTTTGGACGTTCCGCGTACGATTCGTGGCGTTTGTGATTTATGGACAACGTAAACGGGCCAGATTTATACATTAGACACTATTGTTCTGTGAGAGCTATACCTACACGTGTTTTACGACGTGTACGGCAGCGGCGCCTCCGACTACGCAACGCACATTTACGATAATATTAATACACCGGGTTTATAACACGTAATATTTGACGCGTTATAGCCATATTATAATTGTTGACGACTGGTCCTGGAGACGAATATTAAGAGACGCGTATATTATTATATTTTGGTCGTGGCGCCCCATCTCACGAGAACTCACTCAAAAAACACATAATAATAATAATAATAATAATACGTGTAATACCGCCTCCACGCCGTGGATGAAATAACGTGAACTCGCGTTTCGTTCACGTGTAAAAACACCGATTAATTAATTAATTAGTCCGTCGAGTGTTGCATTATTATTATTATTATACTTAGGATTTTTTCTCGACTACGAGACGACTTTCTAAAAAAAAAAACATTTTAATAGTTTAAACGCGACCTGGTGGTATACACGCACAGGAGTTTCGTCTAATGCTTGTTTCGGATTTATAATAATAATAATAATAATGATAATACACTTCATAACATAAACTAATAAATTCTTCTTTTGTTTTGTTTACAGGGACTTGCAAGGGAACAACATTACGGTCATCTCGTCTACCGACTTTGCCAACCTGACTAATTTACGAGTGTTGTAAGTACTTTTGTGTCTATATATATATATATGTATATGTATACGAAATATTATATGTATTTTTAAAAGTCCGTTTGATTTATGTTTTTCCGCTCCCTGTTTTTCCCCTTACTTCCGTCCAGTTTGTTGGTTTTGTCTGGCGACCTGTGATAATTTAATAGAGCTCCTGACTCGTATGTATGTTTAGTGTGGGTTGGGTACATAATAAAAATACAGGACAGATTTTTTTTTTTTATTATTATTCGTGGAACTCTTTATAAATATACGGTTATTTTATTTTCGAAATGGACAGGGTTGAAAAGGACATGGCAAAAAAAAAACAAAAAATTCGAAAAAGGTAAATAAAAATAAAGATTGTTTTTATTATAATTTCAAGTGATTTTCGGCAACGAACGACTTCGAACACTTGAAAATTATTCGTCGATATTTCTGGAGAAAAGGGACGCCCTTGGTGTAAAACAGGAGGAATTGGAGAAACTCGGTTTCTCATTATTCGTGTTAATAAGAACGGAAACTTATTTTTTCCACTCCCGTGAACTTCGCCTTCAGACTTTTATTATTTATTCCGAGTATAAATACATCGTTGCAAGTGCGCCTCGTGGCCACTTGTAAACATAATCTACGGCTGCAGGATCAGTGTCGGAGAAATATCTTGTTGAAAATAAAAATTCTATTTCATCGCCACTTCCAATTCAAAACTAGAATGTAACGGGTGGTTTTACGAATATTGCCGAATTTCAATATTTTTCCAATCACTTTTATACCTTTCATATCGATTCTTGCCGCGGGAAAACGTTATTTTCGAATTCAATATTTATCAAAAATAATAATAAAAATGTGTGCCGATATTATACATCTACACCGATAAAATATCAATCAATGTATAAACGTAATTAAAATCGATATCTTCGATAATAATTGTTGAAAAAATTAAAACGTATGATAATAAAATTAATAATATATAATTTTATGTGTTTGTGTGTGATTTCAACACACTTAACCTCTGCACTAATATTGCAATATACATATTATTATTATATACGTCCGGTCCAAAGTATTTCATTACCATTTTTCTTTCTTTTCCATCATACAATGAACTGTAATCTCTGGAAGAGACGCTGTATAACGTGCATAAAATATCTTTTGAACCATCTAAAACTTATATAAACGTATTGTCGTATACTCGAGGCGTGTATTTATATCACTAGTAAGGGTATAAGTTTGCGAACTGTGTATTCGGACAAAAGTGATTTTAATAAAATCGTAATATTTCTTCGGCCGTCAAACAACGCGAGTCGAGAATTATTCTTTCATGTGGAAGGATTTGTAACCAATTAAATTCGCTCTCCGGATTGTTCATTTTATTCCAAACATCGCAATCAATTCGTTCGTATTCTTTTGCTCTCGATATACAATCATACAATACGAACCCCTCGTTGAACGTTTCTTTTTGTAACGAGAAACTTTATAATTGAAAAAAAAAACGTCCTCTTCTTTCGTAATAATAACTGTTTTTTTTTTTTTTTTTATTGTTTTTCAAGGCAACTGTCCGACAACCAAATTCACACGATCGAAAAGGGATCATTCAGACATCTCAGTAGATTGGAACGATTGTAAGTATACCGAAGTGGACACGATATATTATAATTATATTTACAAAAATAAATTACTCGTCATTAATCACGTCTGAAAAATAATATTCGTCTTCTGAACACCATGTCACAAGGTTGATGTTGATCGTTGCGACATACTTATAATCTTTTTCCTCCATCCCGCCTTCCCCCATCATAGTAAATGATTGAGGGTTTACAATTAGATTAAATAAAATTTCATTTTATTTTTTTTACCAAAATTTTTTAGTAAAAATAGTTAAACAAAAGTCTCATAGCATAATTCTTCATTAACATCATTTAAATCCTGCTTTATAAAATGTCATAACATGGGAAAAACGTTAGAAAATATAGAAATATTAGAAAATTTGTTGACCTTACCTACATTTACAATTATAAAATGGAACAGATTTTTTGTCATTATGTGATAGATTCAAAATAATTATCATAAAACTTAACGTTTTCATCATTTTACTATACTAATATTGATCGGATAATATCAAGAACTTGAAAATATTAGAAATTTATTTATTTATTTTAGTTTATATCACAAAACATTTATTCTATTTAACTTTATGACCCATACCCAATAAAAATGTGCGAAATGGTGTATTTGTGGTTTGAGGCCTGTCACTTGTTGACTTTGTATTTTATCACGGAGTCGAAAATTTAATTCATGAATTTTAATTAATAAAATGACATTAGGGGAAAACGATAATTATTGTCATAAACTATTAAATCTTTTATTCGTTCATAGACCCCTCATTCCCGTGTAAAATAAAAAATATAAAATATGAACAAACAATAATTATAAATTATCAAACAAAATCGGGATGAAATGAAATCGTTAACAGTCACGGGCTGCGCGCTAAACGTCTATAACGTGTGTACTCTAAGTGTGCTGTAGACATCTCGACGTTTTGACTAATGAAGAACGCAATGAAAAAATAAAATAAAACATAATACACGTGTTTATTTCGAGTCAACTATCCGTGCGACGATTATAGAGCATTAAGAGTAATAATTTTCGTAATGCGTCATTAATATTTATATGGACTTTATAGTTCTGGCTATAAGTTGGCATGAGGAACGTTTCAAAGCTAAAGTCATTTGCGATGAGCGTTTGTGACAAAACGAGTTTGAAAAATACAATCCAAAGAAAACTTTTTTTTTTTTACTGGATTAAAAATACAATTTTTATTCCGTTAAAACTTTCAGAAAACGACAATTTTCCAATTGGTCCAAGTACATATTATTTAGCGAAAGAAAGGATTTTTTTTGTGTTTCTCTATTACATATTTTAAATTCACTTTTGTTGTAAATTTCAAGTATTTGTTCAATTTATTTTTTATATACTGACTAAAAGAACTATTGAGGTTTTTTTTTTTTAATGATGTGAACTTCGTAAATCTATTGATAAATTCTAAAAATCACATTTTCCGACAAATGGAATTTTAAAATCAGTAAAGTAGCCAAATGTAAGTTTTTGTATTTTTCGTCTAATCCTAAATCATGAAAAAAGACATAAAAAATAATCACACTATTGTAAAATCAATACATTGCACGCATTGAAAAATGTAAAATAAAAGCAAAATAAATAAATAAACTCTGAGTGAAATAATTCGCACGAAGGGCGGTATGTACGTAGTTAGAATTTTTTTTTTCTGGATAGGGTGTTTTATTCGGGCAGTCTATCAATAAAAATTTCCAATGTTAATATCTGGTTTCCGAATAACAATAATATTATTGAATTTAAAGTAAACAGAATACTTAAAATATTTAATACGCTTAAGCGCGTAAACATTAAATTTTATAAAAACGTTTCGGTTAAAGGGAATTTTTAAACATGAATGATACAAATCTTTTTTTGATAAAACAAATACTGTTGTTTCAAACGACATCACGATTGTCGACAGTAAGGAATAAAAAGAAGGATCTCCACTCCCCACAAAAACGGCTTCATTTACATATCAGTACATTATTCACGCAAGTAGAAATCATGTTTTTATGCATTTAAATAATGTTTGTGATCGTACTATTTGTTGAGTAAGAGCAAATGATTGTTCCGCTAAGGTGTGACTGAAGATTTTCACAGCATGACTTTTCACGTTTTAAAATATTTTAATAGGTTTATACATTATCAATTTAAGTTTATATTTGGTATTTTTATTGCATATCGCATTGTTTAGTGTAACTCAACTGATATTTTGTAGTAAACATTTTACGTAGGATTTCAAGACACTAAAAATAAAAATTTCTAAACGAATAGTTTTTGGTTTCTCGTGTTACTACACCACATTCCTTTTTATACTACTTTTTATTTAAATCATAGCCACGCATTAATAAAGACATTAACATTGTTGTGAGTTATTTTAAATTGAATTGAAACCAAATTCATGCCTAATTTTTTTTTCGGGTATATTTTATCACACACTTTGGCAATTTCTACTTCACAAACATTCATAAGCTTCTAAGAGCACATTTTGTGATTTTTTTGGTGCACATTAATCCAATCTTTTTACATCTTTTTACGGATCAAACGTTTAACGTATATATGCGTTACAACATTTTTTCGAGACATTCAAAACGAAGATATTATTAAAAATTGGGCGATACAGAAAAAATTGTGGTATCAGTTTGAGGTATCAAACGAGAGAATACGATAATATAATAATATGTGACTAAACGTTTCCTAAATCTGGACTTTGAATTTGTTTGACTATATATATATATGACAACTCGAGTCGTTTAAATTTTTTCAAAGTTTTTTTCTGAAGAAAATCAAAACAGGCCTCTCTGGTGACTATCCGTGGTCCCGTGGTTGGGGGGGTTTGAGTGTCGCGCGATACGTCATGATATCGAAATGAAGTCTGTGTGTGTGTGTGTGTGCGCGCGCTAAAGGGGTAGTAGCGACGGCGGTGGCGTAGACGGATTTCAACAACAACTGTGCAATTTGTCGTGAATGACCCCGTTGATTATTTACGACGCAATTTCCGCGTCCTATTCAACCGGCGTTCCCGGGATTTCTGGCCCGTTTTCTGGCGCGCGGCGGCGGGGGCGGCTGTGGCGGTTCACTGGTATATATATAATATATATACAGTCGAGCCTCTTGCTCACCGCATACTAAAACCACCCGTTCCCGCGCTCCCCGCACACCCGTGGACTGCTAATTAACTTATAATGCTGCCACACGCGGTATAATATAATATACGTGTACACGACGACGTATTATCGTCCGAAATATACACGTAATACAACACACACACACACACATCAGTATTCCAAACAACAACCGCTTGTTGTGTGTACACTGCACGTCACGCGGTGTACAGAGTGATCCAAAACGTACGTCACGGCAGTTTTATCGCGCGTAAACATTCGAAACAGTGATCGTTTTTTTTTTTTTTTCTCTTTGTCTAGGGATATACAAAACGATTGAGCGTTTTACTGACTTTAAGAAACAGGCTTTGGACCGCATTGAACGAAAAACCTACGTAACGTGAAGTCGTTAGTGATTGAAAACCTGCTTAGGTCTTAGAAATTTACAGTTGGCACGTCAGCGTTAGCGAGATTGTATTAATTACCTCGAAAACATTTTACACGAGTTAATGTTTTTCAATCACTAAACTACGTCTAAAAATATCTCCACATGTATATATATATATCCGCATCAAAAGCGTGATTTTCAAAAGTCGACTTCAAACACTATTCCTATCAGATTGTAAAAAAACATACAAATAGTTTCAGATTTCCAAAATCGAAAACTTTCGAGCGTTTTTCAATATTTCCAAAATTTATTCTCTATTTAAAAATGGTATACATATGCGGAAATAGGAGAAGGGGGTCTTGAGAGGAGCTTATCTCCCTCTTATCATTTAAACCCTCCCAGACAGTTGTAAATCGCATAAGGTTAATATCTTTAGTAGGGCTGTCAATTTAATGCACTAAAAACCCTTAAAAAATGCATTATAAAATGCCAAAAATTATAGTATAAAATTCACTTAAAATAGTTTTAATTTAATTTTTATATTTATATTGATATTTTAGGATATTATATACATAACTAAATTAGTAGATTAAATTTTACATGCTTAAAAATATGTTTATTTAATTAAAAAATAAATGAAATTGTTGGTTGAATTTGAATTTTATATAATGCTATTCACTAGAAACATTTTAATTTTTTTTTTTTTTTAATTTGACGTATATACAGCCTGTATATAACAAAAAAAGGTTTTTGAAAGATGTTATTTGACGAAATTTAATTAAAAATACTGAAAAATCAACTAAAAAAGAAAAATGTGACTTAAAAATAACCTAAAAATTAAAAACTTCAAAAAATGCAAAATAAAAGTTTCATACATGGTTCGTTATTACATAATTTAAATTATGTACTTACAAAGCTATGTTTCATAATCGTCAAAAAAAAAAAAATGCACTTTCCTACAAACTCACAGCCCTAATCATTAGAGAGGGGACTAAATCAAGCAAATAAATGTTTTAGCCCCCCCCCCCAGAAAAAAAAAAATTTTATTCCAATTCCGCCAATGCTGCCAAACGTTTCGGATCACCCTGTATACGCACAACGAGGTATGAGTTATTATGTATAATAAGCCGCCGCCATCCGTACACATTGTTATACATAATACACGCCCTATACCCCGTTGTATACTCGGGCGACCTTTCGATTTCTATAAACATATATTTTATTGTTTCCACGTGTGGCGGCGCCCCGACGGCAGTGCGTTATATTATGCTCCTAACACGCCTGCAAAAACGTCGAAAAACCCTATACACACTCGTCGGCTTTATCGAAAATATCGTGTATTTTCTCGCAGGACGCGGGAGGAGGGGGGGGGGTGTATAAATATTTGTGAGAAATTCGATTATTATTGCTGTTCGTTTGTTTTTGCACTTACACGTTTTCAGTTATAGTGCGTACACTTATAGGTATAGTAGTTAACGCGTTTGCGGAAAACCGACGTGCGAGATCGGTACAAATTTAATAATGATTAGTTCGGAAAAGCTTTTCTCGTTTGTTGTAGTCGTGATTTTGATTTTTTTCCCCCGTATTTGTTTTGCCGTTAATTTGCACAAGATTGACGCGTTGAAATCTAATATTTACGACGATCGATGACCCACGTGCGTCTGTCACCACTTTTGTTTAATCAAAATGTTTGACTTGGCATAACACTTTTTTTAAACACGATACCTAATGTGATATTATTATTATTAAAATTTGGTTTTTTTTTTCGTTCTTTTGTGCTCATAAATCATTCTATGTTTTTAAATTGAATCGCGTCGGTTTGTCAAAATAAAACGCGCATTTATATTATTGAATTTATGAAATTAAATAATAAAAAATTCAGAAATATTAATAATTATTGTAATACATAATAGATAATGCGATGAATTTATTAAAGCTATAAGTGATACAATTTTATTGAATAAAATATTGAATGCTATCAAATAAGACGTTTAAAGAAAAATAATTCGATTTAATGCTAAGACGAACAATTTTATTTTCAAAACGTATTTCTGTTTGACTATACACTGTACAGTATATACTGAAAAATAAATGTACTCAAGTTTTTCATAAACTACAATGAAATTGCGACAGAGTAATGGTTCATAGTTATACAACGGTTATTGTAACTTTTGTGTTGTCGGCAAGATTAAACTTGAAATAAAGTAGTTCCTATTTTTTCATATTATAAAAACAATAGGATTATACATAGTGTGTTTTTATATTATTTGAAGAAACTAAACTACATAATATACTTGTGTTAGGTTTAAGGGAAAACGTGAAATACTAGTTTCCCATTACTGCAACATATACATTTTATTATGATAATAATTATTAATGTGTTATAGTGTTTGTTGTCGAAATTGTTGAAAATAATTGTTTTTCTCGTACGAAGTTTTTGTGACGTTTATTTCGACTATAACCTATAATTAAGCCGAATGAGTTACGTTCAGATTAAATGTTCTGACAGCGTGTTTTAAGTGTAATAGTTTTCTTCCAGACCGTTTGTTTATTGTATTCAATGAATCCGGCACACTTTATTCAGCGTCTCTTAAAAAACAACGAGCGTCCCGCAGAAATGGAAACGCGTGCCAAAAAAGTTTTAAAAACATTTCCGACTAATAATAATGCCAAACGTAGACTTTAATTTATTAACGACGGTTTAATTCCCGGGATCACGTTTTTACGAAACTAAATATTTTTTTTAAAGATTTGGAGACGACAAAAAAAAAAAAAAAAAAAACAAAAATGAACAGAATCCAAAAATTTGTCACCGGCCGAAAAAAAAAAAAGGAAGTAACGTGGTATTAACACGCTCTCAGAGTTCAAATATAACGGACCACTTTTTCAATTAACTTCAAACACGAATATTTTTTCCACAAACAGTATTTTATCGTCGCAAAAACATTCGCGCTGAATGTATTTACGAGGACTTGTATAGCGTAGGGTGACCATATTTAAGAAAATAAAATACAGAACAAAAATATTTTTCATAACATTTTTAAATAAGTAAAATATATATATATATATATAAATAATTTTTTTTTAAGTTTTTTAATCGTGAAAAAGTATATTTTTTAAATTACCTATTACTTAATCACATAAAAATATTATTTTGAAAAACATAAAATAACATAATTAAACTAAATTGATACTTTTTAAAATTTCTTCAAATCCTTTATTCAGGTACATTGTATACTTTACTTTCTAAAAAAAACTTGTTCATTCATTTTACGATTATAATTGATCTAATGGTATCCACAAGATTTCTAGATTCTTACATTATTTTATTCAATAATTTAATTTCAAAAGTCAAAAAACAGGATTAATATGGGACAGACTTGAAATTACAGGACAATAAGTATCCTGAGAGAAGTTTGTTAGGACAACAGGACACAGAACCGAAATAAAGGACAATCCTGTATAAAACAGGACGTATGGTCACCCTTGTATAGCGGTATTTTAATTTCGTGTGTATTTTTTCGTTATTTTATTGATTCACGTCCAACGATTTCCGTGTATACTAATGGATCCGATGTCCGTTAACAACAACAATTCACTCACGCAGACGAGGTTTTTAATTCCGTTTTAATTTTACCATTTTTTTTGTTTTTTTTTTTTCATACTATATTTTTACAATTCTGAACGGCGATAACGCAATTATTCGTCAAATTTGCGTAGTGCGTTATAACCCGCAGCACTATATTAATGGCTTTTTATTCGACTTCCAATGTACGTACCGACGCTGCTGCGGGAGAGACGTTTCATATACTATAAGTTGTAGGCTAATTTATGTAGACCCGGAGGCATTAATATCGCGCGCAGGTGAGATTGCCAAAGGTCACCAAAGGCTGAGGATAATTGCGTTTTGAGCCCTTTCACCCGACCACCGCCGCAGCCACAGCCGACACCGCCATACGAGCTTTCATTAAAGTCCCGTCACGGCCGTCCATTACGGGCGAGCCCTTCGTGGCCGGGACACTTTTACCACCCACGGGCAAATTATTATTAATATACTCCGAAATTCCCGTTTAATGAAAAGGACAGTGGACGAATAGACCCTTCTGTTGCTGCTGCTGCTGCTGCACACCCTCGATCCGCGAACGTTCAATAGTTCAATAGGAAATATTTCTCGACAATATATATTATAATATAATAAACAATATGTATGTATGAACTTACTATAATATTCCGACCGTGTCTACGGCACGCACGCGCTCGCTGCTGCCGTATTTATAAACGTTAAGTGAGTGAGGGAGTAGTAAATCAGGATTTTTATCGCCAACAAAATGCTTCCCCTTTTTGTTTTTGTTTTCGTTTTTTTCGGAATTAATTTCCAGAGGCTTTAGACCCGAAATCCCCGCCGGTTACCGGTGAACCGAAAACTCCCGGAACTACCCGCGACCGAATGAAAAAATTAAATTAAAATAAAATATATTTCTATTTAAATGCAACGTTTAAATTAAAACAAATGAACGGCATTTTTCAGGACTTATCGAAATAACCTCCTCGCATCACGGGTATTATAATAATATACAATGTGCGTGATATTATACAACAGTTCGTGACGTACACTATTAATTTCAATCTGTTGTGAAATTATGTGTGAGCGTCTACCGCACTTGTCTGTCGAAATCCATGATCGCGAGATATCAGATTTAGATTAATTTCATTTTTTTTTTTTTTGTGATGATATTATAACTCCAGCCGTACTAAATTATTATTCATTTTCACACACGTTCCTATACAATATCTATCTCGTGTACATTTGACTTGTGTAAATTTCGAGTTTTGAGACATCCCTTCGAAAGTGGGCTGGTGAATTCGTAGGTGTCCGGTGACCAAATTTCAATTTTTTAGTGATATTAATAGGGTTTAATGTTTCTCTGTAACTAGATAATTCTATAAAGCTAACTACAATTTTACTATTATTGCATTAGTTTAATATCTTTTTTGGTCGTAAAAATAGAAAAATTTGGAACTTTTTTTTGGTATGTTCGACTTATTATAAAAATTATGTTTTACGTAACTTTTTTTTCAGGTCACCTTAGGATGTCTTGTGGTGATACAAACTTTTTTTTTTAATGACACCTCTCTTATTTTCATTTCAGGTATCATTTGGGTAATTTTTCTGTGAATTTTGTTGTATTAAAATCAAATTTCGAACGAAGAGTTTTTGTATTATTTGAATTCAAGTATTAATGATAATATTCTCTTAGACGCGTCATGTTGTTTTTCACCAACGCATTACAAAATTATTATGAATCTTTGATTTTACCAAGTAACACTTAATTAATTCGCAATATTGTAAAATATAAACGTCTCGTACGAATTTTGATTTCAATACATCAAAATTCACAGGAAAATTACCAGAAGAAAATTGCATTGGTAAAATAGTGGGGTGGCATTTGAAAAAAAAAATTTTATCACCACAGGATATTCTTAAGGAACACGAAAAAAAAATTATCGAAAACATAGTATTTATAGTGAGTTGAGCATTCCAAGAAAAAATTTCAGATTTTTCCATTTTTTCATTGTATATATAAATATATTTCCTATATGTTATTCAGGCGATCACATGTATTTTTGGGTCACTTTTTTACAAATTCAAAACATCAACGTCTGGACCCAAATTATTGCTATAATATTATAATTGCGCCGCACGGGTCGGCTATAGTACATATTATTATTATTATTCGTATAAATTGAAATGTTATCCACTCAATACCCAACTTGTGCGTGCTACGTTACAAACAGAATATTAAATGATTTCTTGTATGTATAATATTACATAATAATATTATAATGTATATAGGTATATAATAAACGCTCGCGTCATCCGCCGCTGTTGACATTTAAAGTTTAAGCGATATAACGGCTGTCGTTTGCAAAAGTCTTTTGCTTATGTGTGTAGAAAACGTGAGCGCGTAAACTTTATTGTTGGTTGACGGATTATCAACGTACACCCGTACAGCCACTGCCGCCGCCGCCGCCGCCGCCGCGCATATACAGAAAAGCTAATAATACTAACCGTTGTATACGTATTACGCGCACGTTCGCGTGTATGTGTGTATTCGAATATAATATGTGCATGCGTTTTGTGTGTGTATGTTTGTGTTTGTGTGTGCGTCGAAAAAACAAGAGACGTGGCGACGGCTGCTTTACCGAGGACAATAATCGACGACTACACGACCACCGCCGAACCGCAGACGCCGCCGTTAATCATTCCGTTTTTTTAACGAGCACTCATATATTTCATCCTATGTACACTAGGGTGGTTCTTATTTTCCCGACGTTTGAATTTCAAAATAGAGCCAAAAACCCCAATTTGTTTCCAAATATTGTTTCTCCAAGAACAACAAAAAAACTTACACTAAAAACATATAATTCGCACCGTGGGTATTCTACGCTCCTCCGGTAGTATTTACAGGGTGTGACGGTAAATCATTTCTTCGACAAAATGATTCTATACGAAGCTTCAGTTTATATAAGACGATTTTACTTTAGGTCACACAGTTATAAAGAACCGAGCAATATTTCGAGTGGGAAAACATTTCCGTAAAAAGAAAGACAAAAAGAATTTATTCTGTTCTTCGCTCACAATCTAATATAACACCGCTTGTACGTATGCCGTGGTGCTGTGTAGTGTTTTTTATACTTATATTTATAGTATTGCCGTAGACACGGGCGGTCGTGACGTCTGCAGCGTCGTAGCTACACGATTTTCGTCTGTTCCCCGCCGGCGGCGTGACATCATATTATTATTTTTATTTTATTTTTTTTCTCAATCGTTGACGCGATGACGGTTGACGATCTCCCGGATTGGGTTTTATTTGTGGATAATTTGAAAATCGTGTTTCCGACACGTGTCCTCGTTATCGACGGTGGCATGACGACGTAAATCAACTCAAACATATTATTATTATTATTATTGGCAAGTATTATACTATTATAATACCTCATATTATTATTATATAATAATATATAGCCACATACGGCCGGCGTTTGCAGTATGGTTTGCGATTATCGCTCGCAACGCGGTTATTAACGCATTCGATGCGCATGTCGGCTCTAGCCGTCACCACGTCCATTCGATTGAATTACGTATTTTTTATGAAATTTTCGAATATTTTTCTGTTCGCATGCAATATTCTCATCAAACGATCGGTTACTATACGTCGAGACACGAAATGTTGGTCGAGTTTTAGAAAGACGAGTTTTTAGAACGATAATGTCTCTTGGAAATCGGGTTTCAAAGAAAATCCAAATAATCCGAATTTCCAAATCTCCCGTTAAGTGTCTCATTAAAAGACAAACAACATTCGCTTCATTAAAATTGACAAACAAGTAATTATTATTATGGTGTTTCGATTTCAAATATGTATTTTATATTTTTCTTACCTAATTGCAAAAATATTGAAACCGCGTTTATTAACTATAAAAAATATTCTAATAGACGATAAAATGTATGATTTTTTTAAAAACAAGACTTTTCTGAAACACGAATTTCTAAAACATGGTGTTGTAAGACTCTAATTTCTAATGCAACAAACAATACACAGCACACGACAACGTTTGCAAATAATTTGTCACTTCCTTAGTCGCCCTTTCCTTTTAGGACCTCAAAATGTTGTTATTTCTTGACGCGACGATGTACTCCACCCCTCATCCACCAGATCAATATAGTTCATATTATTACACCACTGACTACTACTGTAATAGCACAATGCAATACCGTTCAAAGTTTACAAATGTCTGACGCGACCATTATCACACGCCGTTTGGTTGTTTTGCAAACGATGTAATCGATAAGAACTGTACAGCGTGTTATTGAACCGGCCTCGGGGGAATTTAATGGTACAATTAGTACTATTTACTCTGCGGCTATATCATTGCCTATGGGGCGATGTTAAAATCACAGTGTTCAAACGAAACGTGTCTAGATATTATATCGGTCCGCGTGTATAATATCGTTTCGTGAACGTTTCCAACCCTGTTATTGTATCGTGCCGGCGCGCGGCATCTTTGATATTTGGTTATTTGAAAACAAAATCCCCACGAATACAGGGGTCGGAAAAAAATCACAAAACAATTAATCATAGGTATATGAATCCGAATTAATCGTATAAGAGGTATTCATAATCCTGGGTTCAAATCCTTTAAAAGGATTTTCAAAATAAGTGATTTCAAAATCTGAAAAAAATTCTATACATCAATACAATTTTTTATTATATATACTTATTTTCAAAGCCATAGCCAGCATAACATTTCGGGAGGGGTTTAGATTATAAAGACGTATTTTGACTAAATAAATTAGGACAAAAAAAATATCAACAAAATGTATTTGCCATAATAATAGTTACATTATCATAAAGTTTATGCAATTTTACATAAAATAATATTATTAATTGACTTAAAAATAAATTTCAGGGGGGTTTCAACCCTGAAACCCCTCCCCTGTATACGGCCTTGCTTATTTTCCTTTGAATCAATTAATACAAAATTATGAATTTAAATGTTTCTGTTTATATTGAAATAATCCATAATAATTGAAATAATTTATTTTAAAATAATCTGTTTTACACAATTTTTAGAATATAACTAGACTGGTTAATGGCTATGGGAGTAAATGCTTTAAATTGTAAAATGAAATAAAAATAATATGCACACATTTTACTTTTGAAATATTCAAATTTCATGCAAAATGTCTACCTAAAATCTAACTAAATATAATATAATAAACACAAATCACAAAAAGCTACATAAATAATTTGAATATTTTTAAAATTTTGTATTTACTTTTAATTATTACTATGAATCAAATTTTTGATCAATTATTAAAATCAGACTTTACTCATAAATTCCAAGGATCAAAATCCCATTTAAATAGATATAAAAACATACCTAGCTCTACACGAGTGTTAATAATTATAATATGGTTAAAAAAGTAATTAAACTGAAAAAATACAAATCTTGCTCAGGAAAATCTTCAAAAATACAAACCTCCATTTCTTTTTTACCCTAGTTATTCAATATAAAAGTCAAATATACGTGAATTCATTTCAACGTTAAATTTAAAAAACATAATTATAAACTCGAAGGACAAATAATAATGATAATAAGAATATGATCACCCTTACTTTATTAAAAAAAAAAAAAAAAACAAACAAACCTTATGTTCACGCATGCAGGAGATTAACAATAGCAATAAAACGTGTACGTGTTGAACGACTGCCAACACAAATTAGAAACGAAACACCCGGTGAACGTATGGTATTTTATATATATATAAGTGTATAAATATATTTAGTTTAGAATTCCAAAGGGTTTTTGTTTGTAATATAATTGGAATAGAAAAAAAAAAACGTAGCGATGATTGTTGCAGTCGATCGGTAATTTTAGAGAAGTAGACTTCGTTACATCAGCACAAACTATTTAAAATAAACATTTTTCTGATGTGCTAAACGTTATCGTCAAACGATATCTACGGAATGCCGGCGTAGATTTCCTTAAAAGAAATATTGTTATTCGTTTTGGAGAAAAAAAAAAAAAAGTGTATTGATTTGATACGTCGTCGTATTGTCGCGTTTTTTCGTATTTTTTGTGTTTTGTTTATGTGTAATTAAACAATTTTGATCTGATATCATTGTTAATGTGTACGCTATTTTTTTATGTCCATTTCTTTTTTTTTTTTTTTAGTTTCGGTGGCTATTGTAACGCATATCGCGATATATTTCTCTCTCTCTGGACCGCAATTAATAACACAAAAAAAAAAAATACGTTTTTTCCCCGTGCCCATGACAGGGACGTCCACCAGATAACGGTAAAATATATTCTCTTGTAAAAAATCGTCTTTCGAGAGCTATTTTAAGTGCAAAAGTTCGCTTTGAACACGCGGTGTACGCGCAGAGTAAGGGGGACGGGAGGGGAAAGGGCTGGGGCAAAAAGGAATTAGTTTTAATTAAAACGCCCAGAGAAAAGAAAAACGATTTTCCACTAGGTAATTAATTTTTAATCAGTTCGGAAAAACTTTTAGATTTTAATAGCTTTCCCGACCGTGTTTTGTAACCAGACAAGGTGGGTAAAAATTTCACTCGCATAGAACTGACTACACAAATAGATTCGTCGGAAATTAATGCGCAAGATGAATATGGGTAAGTACAAAGAATCACTAAATATCGATTCTCCGAAGAAATACGATATGTGTAAAAATCAAAGTAATCGATATATCCCGATAGGTGGTGTGCACAATATTATATATTTTTTACATACATTACACGAATCTTGTGTTTCAAAGACGATTCATTCCCACGTGTTCGTCAAACCGTACCGAAAGGAAATACGCGCGATAAACAACATATGGACAGATAAGTCGAACATTTCGTATTGAACTAATTACATAAATTTTATCTCACACGAATACCCAGAAAATCGATAAAACGCGAGTATAGTATTTATCGCACTCGTTTTTTATACACTATCTTTAATAAACAGTTCTATAACACGTCAATATTCCATTAAAGGTCAGCAACAGCCTAACATAAAATCCATCAATCTATTCACTATTTCCTTCCCCTCACCCATACGCATATCACCATATTTTAAATTTAGTATTTCGTTTATAATCAAACAAATAAGAACATAAAATTAACCTATAAAAATTATAATATTAATAATGATGCGATATGCTTGGTTCCACAAATCTACATGATATCCTCAGTCCGGAACCAAAATCAATACAAAATCTTACAACTTTTAATAAAAAATGTATTATGTATAATAAAATATAAATTGTCAGTTTTAATGATAAAATTATAGATTAAGAAATTGTAAATAATGTAGTATGTAAAATAATGTAATAATGTAATGGCCGCAGCCGCCGCGGGTCTTAATTAATAAAAAAAATAAATAAATAAAAAATAATGATAATAATAAGTAAAACCGTCTTAATTTATGATTTAAAGAAGAGATTCTTAACCAGTAGTATCCAAAGAATTTCATGCGATATGTATAATTGTGTTAAAAAGAAAATAACTAAAGATTAAATAAATTATTTTCTTTTAAAAATCATATCATAAAAATAAAATGTACCATGTCCAATGTTTTCAATATTTGCGTGATTTACGTTAAGTTTAATTATTATTACACTTAAAACATAGTATTAACGTGTTATCTACGTTTGTTTCCGTCTTAGATAAGCATAGGTTTGAACGAAACATGTGTATGGCTGTTAATTGATTGAAAATGTAATTCGTAGGTATTCAAACTAGTGTCTAAAAATACCGTCTCGTATTTTGTTTTTGTTTATTAAATTATGTTTTTGATAAATGAATATATAAATTGAATGTGAACCGTATTTGAAATTGAAGGTATATAATATTATGATATAGGTAAACCGTCGCGTTGAAAATAAATCATGTTCGCGAGACGTTGGGTCCATTCGTCTTAAGAACCGATGATGTTCGCGGCGTGAAATGTCGAGGGAAATTTAAACTAATGCCACATTTTCGTTTCTCTCTTTTACTTTGTTATTTCGTTTCGAGCGAGGGCGATAAATTTTCAGTACAGTCACTTTCAATATTGCCCGTATATACCTACTCCGAGTAAGAAGATCTGTTGGATTTACGTTGATGCAGTTATGTCGGTCCAAAAACTTTACTGATAACGTCTATTTCACAACTTTCACCTCGGTATCGAAGTTTCGCGCCAACGTTTTTCTTCTGGTTTCCAAACGATTTTCGATAAGCTTATTATTTCTCGTTTTGGAGCGGACTTAAAAGGACCCGTCGAACTGTGTGCAGCAATACTTAATCCCCCTGCGCGCTGACCCCTCGCCGATGTGCACCACCACTAATTGCTAATCAACCGTGCGGTCCTGCAGAGACACCTCGCAAATCCCGAGGAATCCTTTTTTAATAAGAACAACTCTATACCGCCATCTTTTATCGTCTTATACATCCGGTCTGATTAATTGAAAGATTTTATATTTTCCCTCCTGTTTTTATTGACCTCGGAGTAAATTGAATGTTTGGCCAGGTGTTGTCGCAATGCGGGTTAGCGCAATAATGTATAAAGCCTTCTGCCGTCGCCGCCGCAAATAATCCTCTTAGTGTTCTCTTTGATACACACCCTCTCTTGGTTTTTACGGACGAAGAAGCCGTAAAAACCGCTAGTAATTGGCTGTTTGACCGCAGATGTTCTGTTGATAATAATATCCAACGCGCTCTACGAGTTTAAATCGCGTTAAACAAAAGGAAATAATGTGGAAAACGGTCGTAACACTTGTTGTCTACACAACTTTTGATACGGCGTACCTAGGAAATATTGAAAATCTCGACACCCTATTAAAGACGTACACAACCCTTACAATATTGGTCTCTTATGTGTTCTGCTCGAATAAACGACCAAACATAATTGTCGTAACAACAACGTGAACCCGTTTGTTGAAACGTTATACGTTTGCTGTTAGAATATCCCTGCCAAACCTAATAGTATGTAAGAATGAACCGGACATTTTATTATTTTTATTTCGCTCTCGTTTCTAAATCCTTACAGATT
Source organism: Stegophylla sp. TES_Ste_2020 (assembly GCA_025469315.1). NCBI lineage: Eukaryota > Metazoa > Arthropoda > Insecta > Hemiptera > Aphididae > Stegophylla > Stegophylla sp. TES_Ste_2020. The sequence continues at coordinate 43,224 of JAIPRM010000013.1, forward strand.
AGAAACGCAGCTTGTAATACACGTTCATTTGAAATCATGAAAAGCTTCTTCTATAAAATAATTCTAAAGTATTCGATTAGCCTTGACGTATTGAAATAGATAATAATATTATACTTATTTACTGTGGAAATAATAATTACAAAATGATTACTATTTGATATTATGCGAACGTTATTTCCTAAAATTTTTATTAATCGAATGCATCATTTGTAAAGGTGTTTCTAATAGATATTTATTTAATATTACATAACTTATTAGTTATTACTGATGCTTATTTCTTATTATTAATGCAGTCTTTATTATATTTATATAGAATTTCAATATATATATATATATATATATTATATATATATCACATTATGTTTAACGTAAAAGTGTTCTTAACGAAATAAATAAAATAATTGCAAATAAAATATATGCGTGCATTATGTATACATTATATCATGTTGAGATACTTGGTCGACAAAAAATTATAATACGAAAACAAAAAACCATTTGTTTTACTTTACGAGTACGAGCTGTCTACAACGAGAGGACCCGCCGACCCTGCTCGAGAAATACTGCGAGGAGAATCCATTCGGTAAGCGTCGAATACCATTGGATGAAAAGTATTGCTACTATAATCTGTAAAGAAACAGTTATATAGCCGTGAATAATTCTGGGCTTGGGGGCCTACGTTATATCCCTGTACATTATTTCGAAAACCCTTAACCCAAAGACCGATTTGATTGCATCGTGAACACGGGTAATCACTTCCCTAAAGGTCCTCCTCCCCACGCACGTATAAGAACAAAGAAACGCTTTCAATTGGATTAAACCCAGTTTAATGTACCATATCCTCGAGGACCTCAATACCGTCACCGAATTTATCTCTGGATGACTCATTATATGGTCTGGAAAACGTTAAAAAAAAAAATTTTAATAAATTAACGTTTTTCTACTTAAACGAACAACTACTATCAGTTAACGGTATACGGTAAAAACGAATATGTATATGAAAAGTTCAGTAATTTATTTTGTTAACATGATTTTTATCATTTACGGAATTCGGAACAAAAAAAAAAGATGTGGTTTAATTGATCAATTATTCGTGGCCGTTATTATTAAAATGTATTTCCATGAAATGTACATTTATTATATAGTTAGTTGTAGCTAGTGCGTAGTTAATATATTACTAATTGATAACTAAATTAATACGTACGTCCGGTATCGAATGAGTAAGTGTTAGCTATTTATAACAAAATTTTCGGCTGTTATTGTACACTTAAATAATCAATATTATTATATGTATTCATATTAACTGTATAATAAATTCTAATTTGTTTTAATTTTATGAGTTCTATAACTCACATATTGTGCTATATGACTGTTATTTTGCAATCTCTTGATAAACCGAAACATAACACTCGATAAATTTTCGTCATTAGATGTTTTTTCGCAGACTGGAACGAATAATTATTATTAATTATGCGGTATTCTTTGTCATTAATAATATGCTAATCTATTTTCTCATAATAATATTCCTCAAAATAATATATACGTGTAATTTAAATGAATAATATAATTCATTATTTCGCGGTGACAAACGAAAGGAAAATAAAATCATTATACTGCCGTATAGAACGCATATTAAAAAACGCAATCAAAGCGTTTCAATTAATTTTTAAACACTCGCCGCGAGTTCTCCAATTGCTTTTCATTATTTAAACGACTTTGGTGAAAAAGTATTTACAATTTATTAAAAATAACTTTCGAACCGAACGAAATGCATAATTCATACGCACAAAGTCCTTTGGTGTGCGTTTTTTTTTTTTTTTTTTTTTTTATTTGAACAATCTTAAAACAAGTTGAGTTGTCGAGTTTGTAAAAATATAAAAAATGGCACGCAAGTGCTTACCTACCTGCGTGTGTATATGTATATATTTACTACACTAATGGATATAAATTATACAACAGGCCGAGACCCTGTTGCAGCGACCAAAGTACCGGCAAAAGAAAACTAAAAACGATTTACCCGCGCGTGTGAGTACTAAGCGTGTTTGTGTGTGTGTTTGTACGTGCGTCTGTGTGTTCGTGTATAAATGCATTTGTGTCTGTGTGTTTTTCTACGGTGTATTTTTTTAATTACAAGCAAGTTAAATATGATATGTATATATAAGAAAAAAAAGGCGTGTTGGAACACGCGCGCATAACTTAGCGGAGCAACAGAGAGAGAGACGCCCATTACACATAGTTGTCTCGGCGGCAAATGTATAGGTACACACCGCCGCCGCGGCCGCTGTTACTTGAGAACGTGGCAACGGTGATGCAATTTATGTGCGACTTGTCCGCCGACTTCACCGCGTGCCATCGACGACGACGGACTCGCGTATTTTCTGTATTTTCATTTCGCTCGCCTCCCGTCTACATCGTCGATTCCGCATCGGTTTCGACCGTCTCGACGATTTGAAATCCAGTCGCGTCTCATCCACTGGTGATGAAATAAAAATTACAAAAAAAAACAAATGTCATGAATCGAGAAAATAGTCTTTTCTTTACTCATGCTCCCCTCCGTGTACCGTGCTCCATCTGCTGCGATTTTTCTTTTGACTTCTCCGTTCGCTTCGATTCTACTCGAGCTCTTGGACCCCTTTTTTTTTTACCTTTCATTCCATTTGAGACGGTATACGCTTCTCCATACACACTTCACGATTCCTTCAATAATAATTGTGGTAAATAACACAGTAACACAAACAACATAACTTCTTCAACTTCGTTTTTCCCCTCGTGATTCTTTTCCCAACTATTTGCGGTCCGAAATCTCCACCTGACTCGGTCTCCCGCATCATTTATCTACACTCGACACTCCAGCAGCCCACACATCATTCTCAATCGTATGCAACCGTTTACTTTTCGACTTTCCTCTTCCCCTGAACATCCTTTCCACATAAATTTACGTGACCTCTCGAACGGACTGATATTCACCTTTTCTCAACCCATGTCGTAGCCACATCAATCCTCCTTCTCTCTCCCTCAGCGAATTGATAGTCTAAGCAATGAAAATTTTATATATATACATACGCATTCCTTAGTCAATCTTTTGACTGACTAAATCTTCAGAAGGTGGAAATGGCAAATTTAAAATTACTTCTGGGAAAAAGCTGAAAATAGCCATTAACACGAAAACATTTTGTTTATAATTATTATTAACGATGGAGTAATCGAGCATCGAATCATAAAAATGCCTATGGCTATTGTAAACTACGTGTCATTTACGGTTTTTGGGATTTTTAGAAAGAACAACGTTTGGATCTAGGCATGAATGCCTCTTGTGCCTCTGAACATTCTCTTTAATGCCTTCATTCATCTATATCTAAATATTATCACCTTAGTAGCTTCATTTTCATATTCTGCTCAATTTCTGAGCGTCTATTATTTTGTACCACACAACACATTGTCGGCCTCATCAAAGGTGAAAGAAACAGTAAATAATGTTTTAATTTTACGCTATACAAAATCATTATTGGGAACAACGTGCTTATTTCCCAATTATTAATATATCAAAATTATAGAAAGCAATGTGACTGTGACACACATTTTTTTTCTTTATGGAGCTTTTGCCGATAATTTGATTTCATTAAAACAACTGCTGTAAGTCCTAATTCATCACGAATAGGAAGTCACAACTAACTTCAGGTGCAGCCAACTTCAAGATATCAATTTCTTATTTTATTCTAAAGTTCTTAAAGTGACAACGAAGAAAATCAGTTGAATCAGTTGAAATTGCAATTTGATTTTGTCTCATATTCTGAAAAAAATTTACTTCACGCCTCCCTGCGAATTGCTCGAGCTTCCTAAGGGAAGTGTGACGCATGGTTTGAGAACCGCTGCACATTAAATGTTAAAATATACTTAAATTATAATAAGGTATTTACACTTTATTATTTGCAATCACCGAGTTAATAATACGGGTTCACCCCCTTTCCACCTCTCGAAAACTCTTTAGGGACACCGTCACCAGTGGTACGTGATCGGGTCTCGTTCAATTTTATTACACCGTTGTTAACAACAACGACCGTCTAATTTTCTCATAAAAATTAGATTTCGGACACGACCGTGTGCGCGGTATAATAATAAACTCGTCGTCGTCGGGGTCAATGATGTTTTATTAGTATTCCGAGTCAGGGGGGGAGGGGCGAAAATAACCACTAAAATCTGACAGGCCTGCGGTGGTGATTAATAGAGGTAACGATACAACCGCCGCCGCCGCCGCCGTTGACCGTTGTTTTTGCAAAAGCGTACCGCACCCCAGTACCGAACCTACAGCAACGGATGAGTTTGCAGAGTACGCTCGTCCCATGTTGTTGTCGTCCGAAGCCACGCGTGTATATTATATGATATATTATAATAATATACGCAATGCACGCTTGTGTGTGTGTGTGTGAATTTATATTTATATCGTATGTTAGGACTTTGGCAATTGGTCAACGTCAACTGTGCCGATACATTAACCGAATAAAAGAAAACCGTTTCCATCATAATACCACACAATACATACGCGCGTATAACGTATACGCATATATCGGGTGATTTATTAATCGTGCTCACCCTTTAATCGTATATAACGCATAAATTTATTTCTCTTTTTACATTAAAAAAAAACCACCGATAAAACTCAATACGTTTTATGTGAAAAAAATAATTTTTGTTTACATTATTTTTTTATACATACGTGAATTTATATAAATGTCTTTTTCAAATCTCTCAAATAAGCTGGCTTTTATTTACACTAGAGAATTACGGACAATCGTTTTGCATCCGCGAGCCTTTGGGGTCCTGCAATACTGGTTGATTTAATAACTGATATTATATGAACAAAAAGCTCAAAAATGTTTTATTAAGTTCCAACTAGACATTGTGTTTCAATTGTAATATTTACTAGTTATTATTTAAACTAGGGATGGGTAGAGCTTAAGTTTTCGTGAAGTCGAACAGAATTTTTCAAATTTGATGCTTATTCGATCTAATTTCAAACTTTGATACCCTAAATTTCTTAAAAACATTATATGTTTAAACCACAAAAAGACAAAAAGTATAACAATATAGTAGAAATTTAAAAATGTGTATCAGACTTCGTTATTTTAATGAATTTTTCAAATATTATCAGTGCCTATACAATATAAGTACATACAATAATAATAATAATTAGGTGTCAAACTCATTTTGAACATACTAAATTATACTTGAACTATTCAAAATTTTTGAGTTTAAATTTGAAGCACTTTTCTTGTGCTTCAAACTGATAGACTTTCTTATAATTTTAGTTATTTGAATGTTAGAAATATTCATATTTTAAAGACGTTTTTGTAAAATTTTGAGTAGTTTTTCTCAAATTTTGGAAACAATAATGAGAATTATGAAAAATAACCTCCCAAAAGTACCGTCTAGAGATAAATTGTAATTAAAATAGTTGCTTATCAAAACTTTCGAATAAATATTTCCACATTAAAACATTTCATAAAAAAAAAAAAAAAAAAATGAACATCTTTGTAAAAACACTAGCTTCTTCGCTTCACTCGTAATCTAAATTCCATTCAATTAAGTACAAAATTTTGAGTTCTATTTCATTCGAATTCGTTCGTATGAAATATTTTAAGAACTTTTAAGAGAATGAAATGGCCTACCCCAAAAATAGGCCAGCCAGGACTATATCGAACACTACCGTGGCCCATCCCACCAGAGAAGCCTGCGAGCGCGCTCAAAAAATCACCCTACACACCACGTCGTCGACGAAATAACGACGTGATGATATACAAAGGAGAGGACAATACGCGAAAAAATGCCGAGTGCGAATGACGTCGCTTCAATATCATATTTTCGGTTATCTGCTGGTGTATTATAGTAATAATATTCTCTTGCATCTATTTATACATTATAATGTACGTATAATACTCACACACACACACACACACACACACATATACGGTCGTGTATTTTCGCACGTAATGTTATAATATGCATAAAAGGTCCCCCGGCCGATATACATAATGTAATGTTATAACGACGACGACGACGACGACGACGGTGATAGATTCTTTTGCCGACCGCGCGCGCGGGGTGGCTGCTGTTGCGGCGGCGTTTGGTACATTATTCATGCGTAGCCGTCGCCGCCGGTGACACAGAGATTATAATCAGAAAAGAAAATGTCGTGTTATTATTTTGCGCAACCGTATAGAACGTTATACTCGTTCGTACTCGTATAACATAATAAAATAATAATAATAATAATAATAATAATAGTAACGTATGGTTTTCGTTTTTCAGACGATTAAACGGCAACGAGATCAGCGAAATGCCCGATTTGGTGTTTTCCAACAACTTGCAGCTTTCCAGACTGTGAGTATAATATTATATAATATACGAGTTAAAAAAACTAATACCTATGTATAAGTGCAGATAGTAGTGTTTTGAGCGTTTCATTATGTTGTCGTAACTACAACACGACTCTGGAGAATAAACAGAGCAATGTAGGAAAACAATATTTCATCATATTATATAAATCTAGATACATAATTATTAATTAATAATACCTATATACATTTTCTAAATAAAGATAGATATTGAAAAATTTTATAAATATCTACAATCTACATAGATATAGATAGAATCACTATTATCCAATTGAAAATAAGTTTAAGAATTAGATATATTTTAACTGTAAGAACAATGATGATATCATTGTATTTCTTATTAAATCACTTAATTCGATAATACACACGTTTTATTAATAGTTTATCGTATTATTTAAGTGTAAAATAGGAAATAAGTAATAATAATAAAAACTGACAATTTAAAGAAGCACATTTAATTTTTTATTCCAAATGAACTTTGAAGTATATAGTTTACAAACTGGTAATTAAATTTTTTTTTTTAATTTCAATTATGAGATTCCATGGTATATTTATCTATGTAAAATAAAGAAACCTATTATATTTGTTTTATTATTTATCTATTTAGCTATAAATTTCATCTAGATGGAAGTTAGACGCCTATTTTCGTTTTTATCTAAGTAAGATACACAATTTTTGTTTAGGTAATACATCATTATTTATCCAGATAGATTTAGCTATTACACAACACTACGTGTAAAATAGTGTAAGAATAATGAAGAAAAATCAACTACGATCTTACATGTAATGCTATAATATGTATACGCATGTTTATTTACTCGACTTGTATGTTGACACTATAACGAGAAGATGTACTAGTATACACGAGAAAATCATCGAAACGTGTATATTTTATTCTCCACACATGGTATATAATATTACGATCGTTGCGAACGAGGGATAACATAAAATTTAGAACATAACAAAGAAACGGGCAAAAAATAAAGAAATATAAAATAATAATAATGTTATACCGTTCCACTATATCGCAATGTCAGTACAGTAACTAGACATTGTCGACTGTGAGTTATACAAGTGATTTCTTACTGTATAAATGGTATTCTTTTACAGTGCTTTATAGTTTATTACGTCGTATCGGTAGTATTGGATAAGTTATTTTAGAAAATAAACTACCCATAACAATAACGGAAATAAATTCACCCACAATAATGGAAATAGTGTAGTTATTGTTAGTTACGCACCACAGTAATGCACCAAATAAAAATATTAAGAGTGATAAAAAATAAGTCACAAAAGTAATTATCATAAAAAAAAAGTACATAATAATATTATAACATGAAAAATATAATATGGATAAAACTCTGTTAACGAAGCATATTGCCAAAGTTTCAATTTCTCACACAAAATACTTTTGATATCATTAAGCAATAACTTATAAAATTTGATTTACTCAATTCTATGGTTTTTGAGTTACTAATCTTACGTATACTGTCATTGTATATTATTCAGTAGAAATCGACAGTAATGACGTTAAAAGAGCCAACAAATATCACATTCATTTTATAACGAATAGTCTTTAAAAACATTATTCATACTTTAAGTATATGAACATAATAAGTTTTACATTTTTATGGTTATTTCATATTTTCAAAAAATTACTTATAACATACAAAACATCATCAAATTAATATTTCCTGTTAATTCACCAAAAATACAAGTCACAATATCAGTTCGACCATACTTAGAGTTAGAATTTTAATGCTCTAAAACCTCAAAAATTTTTCTTCAAAACTCAAAGAATGCATTCAAAATTTATTTAAATTATGCAGCTTAATTTTTTTTCAATTTTATTACAAGTATATATTTATGATTTTATAGTTTATTATAATATTTTACCTAGGTACATCAAAGTTAAGTTATCTTGTAAAAATCTTAAACTAAAACTGTGAATTCGAATTTTGGATCCAAGACTTCAAAAAGTATCCCTAAACGGTTAAAAAGGCCTAAAAAATGAATAACTGTGATTGACGATTTCTACTGTATATCTTATGGCGTGTAGCTGATGTATGTATAATAAATAAACGACTATAATAATATTATTATTCTCTTCGGGTAATGAACGAATTGTAGTAGAATAATAATAATACCGAATTATGGAGTGCAACGACAGTACGCATGTGTATAACACGGAGACAGCCGTATAGGTGTATTAATATACATTAATTATTATTAATCAACATTTTCGGATAGTCTCCGAAGTTGCACAGAAAAATTTTGTCTTGCCGCCGACGACGGCCGCAGAAACGTTTCCACACTCTCCGGCGCCGCCGCCGATGTCAAATTATTTGCAAAAGGGGTCGATATCGACGTATACGGAAAATTCCTCGACGACCGCTGATTATTCACGGGCCCCGGACTCCGCGCGTTATTGATATTTCATCCGTGAAATTGGATTATGCCTGTATCCCCGCAGCCGCGTCCCCGCCGCCGGTCTTTGTTCGCCGATTAATTACCCGCGGGCAGGGATTCGTCTTCCTGTTTCTCCTCCTCCTCTTCCTACTATTCCCTTTCAGCCGCTGCACGCTATACGCGCGTCCGTCCTGGATCACTATCCCCTCCCTCGCACGTGTACCACGGAGACTGCGATCCTGCATAGAAGACACGAGTACATCATGGTGGTGTATAGATCATAATCTACCGCGATCTTATAAACGAAATATAGATGGTTCTTTTGATGGCGATAAAATGCTCTTCTCGTTTGACCGCGTTTTAAGCCGCGACATCAAAAACGTGCGATTTAAATTCATGAAAATACGACCGACGTCGGATGAGGCTCGTTAAATCGTACAAATACGAATTGCTTAACGTTCTGTTATATTCAGCTTTTTTTTTTTTTTTTTACGCGTTCCTAAAGCTTGTAAATTGCGTTTTTACGTGTTACTATAAAAAAAAAGAAAAAGAGAATAAAATGCCTCGTTAACGCGTGGGCGTTATATAATTTATTATTTTACGTATACTCTGAGTAAGTCGTGAAAATTTTAATCTCACTTTTATGCGTTCAATCAATACTTTTTAACACGAAGTTAAAAACAGATTTGACTTTATTGAGTTTTTTTTTTTTTTTTTTTACTACAGTTTAATAACTTAACATGTCGGATTAGGTGTTATACGACGATATTAACTGCGAATTTTATTCGCGGTTTGGTAGTACAAAATCGACTTTTTCCAATATAAATTTTATAATGGAAAATTGAACGACTTAAATTTGATTTTAAAATAAGTTTTATACACATAATTTTTCGATTTGTCGTCAACGGCGCGGTCGGATTCAGACGTCGTCGGTGACGGTGGCATGTTGTTAATTTAATCGAACGATAAACAATCGACGACGCCCAAAATAAGAAAACTTTTATTGCACTAACACAACGTTTGACACGTCAAAAGCGCCACAGGTTATTTCGAAAAGTAAAAGTTTGCTCTCCCTCTCTCTCTCTCTCTCTCTCTCTTTCTCTGCTGCAGCAATACTGCGAGCAATTTTCGTAGTTTTCAACTATAAACGAACATCGGTGGTGTGTGTGCGTGAGGAGTATGTCCCTCTCGTCCCTTCCTCTCTCCCTCCCTCCCTCACTCTAGACGAATTCGATCGAGAAGACCGTCTATACACACTAAGAGAAACGTGTTCCCTCTCCTCCGCTCTCCACACATCTACAACGGTGGCACATAAAAAGGAAGTGTTGACACTAACTTATTCTCCCCTCGATTTGGTACAAAGTACTCGCGGAACTTTTTGGAACACCCCGGGCGAGCTCCGCGAATAAACCCAATTTGATGCTGAATCTCACAAATCGCCCGTTTCGAATTCCACGAGACTCGTGTAAACTAATTACATTCGCATTATGGTAATGCGCGTCAACGGGGACAATGCGACGGGCGGGAAAAAGTCCGCAAACCTGTCCGTTTCCATTTTATCAGTGTAAATTCCAATAATTCGATTATACGGAAAGGACGACCGCCGGAATTTTCAAAACGCACTTTAAAATCGTCGTAACGAAGTCTGTATGATGTGCATTCATATATTTTTCGTGTACACACACACACACACACACACACACACACACACACAGATATAATGGCGCGTTATAAACGATATAGACGCGTTGCGTACAATTAAGCGGATGTTAACAATAATAATGTCGGATTAACACCGTTCGGTACACCTTTTGGGGCCAGTTTATATTGGATGGGACTTTCGTAACAAATTGGAGGACGAAACCCTCGCACAATAGGACAATTGTGCCACACACTTATTGAATTCAGCAGGTACACAATGGACATCGCCGGCACATCGGTTTGTCGACGTTCGCCGATCTCCGGGCGTTTTCCAAACACTGGTTTTACAATACATTATAATTATTTAGTTGACATAAACCAATTAAATTACACGCCTTTTCGAGGAGTTCAGTGCATTTTGATTAAATAATTTCTTGAAACAAAAAAAAAAGACGTAAAAATGTTTTTTTTTTTTTTGATACTTTAAATATTTGAATTCCCATACATTAAAGATGACATTATTTAACTGGTTTTTTATCAACATCATTATTAAAATAAACAGCGAACACTTTTCCAGTTAGGGTATTCGTTTATTAGATCAGAGCAAAAAATGTTCGAATTCAATTTTAAAACAATAGTTGAAAAGAAACGATTTAATAGATTGAGTTTTGTACCATCAAAACAACATAATTTCTCAATCGATTTATGTACGTACAATATTTAAAATGATGAACGTAAAATTCAAACGAAACGCAAGAAAGAATAATTATTCAATACCCGACGATTCGAATAGTTTACAAACGAATAATTCTCGCTAAATCGCGTCAATTTTCAAACACCGCGCCGCGTCTATTCGTCCCGTTAATATTTAACAACGCGCGACACAGAAACGTAATATTTTATCTCATGCTGTTCCGAGATACGAGTATTTTCTCATATTATATATTATATTTTGATGAGACTTATATACGCATACAGTGGATTATTCAATTCGTATGACGATGACGAAACGAATCGCTCGGTCGGATATAAGCGTGAGTGTGACGTGTTGTTATTTACTTCCATCCTGCGTACTACGGCGGGGATATCGCGGGTAATGGTACAGCCGTTCGTTCGTTTATCGTCGCACAAAGCTAATACGTTTTAAATTGATGACCGCGAGAGTGTACGAGTGTTAATAATTTATAATATAATACTAATTCGTTGACCGATCGCCGGTCAGTCGTGTTTAATATTCACGGTTCGGTCTACGAAAGGGACACGGGAATACAGTACTTCGTTTTTATCAGGACACGAACGTTGACGCCTTTAAAACACGCATAAAATATCTTCAAAAATTACTCAACGACCAAAAAACATGCATATGATATTGTTAAAATTACTCTGATATTAAAATATGAAAAAAATTCTTGTTCATTGGACAGTTTTAGAATATTGTAGAAAGTATGATAAATTTATATATCGCATTGAAAGTAAATATTTTAAAAGAAAAAATAAATAACAAGTTCGTTATTGTCATTTTTAAATGCAAAATAATTTTTTTTAAATACAAAAAAATTCAATAAAAAATAAAACCGCAAAAAACAGCAATTAGCTATTTCGATTCGTTGCATCATTTAAAAATATTTTATAAACTAGCCAAGTGTCGTCCAGGACGAATCTAAAATAAATGCCAAGTCATCAAAAACCGACCTGTATTATTACACTCGCACGAATGTATGTGTGGGCAGCAGGCAGCTGGACGGAATGCGCAAAATATTCAATTGAGGAAAACGAAGAATGAAAAAAAAAATAAAAATGGAGAATTTAAAGGTCGTGACCGTGCGCGCGTCTGGACCGTAAAGCGAGAGAAGCTGTGAATGCGAAATACGCGTGGTGCAATCAAAACGAAATTTTCGTCCGCCGACCGACGGCACGAGCGGCGGTGACGACTACGACGACGATAAGGACAAGAGAGTGAGAGAGATAGAGAAAAGAGGAAAAAAGGGTTTTTATTTTACGTGACCGGATTAAAACCCATTTGCCTGGACAATGGCCCGTCATTCTTATCACGTAACGCCTTTTGTAAATGGCGTCTTAAACGGACTCGCAGACGGATTAATTTAACCTGCGAGAACCTCAGTCTGGGGAAATAATTTCGTCGAGTAACTGAGTTTTCCGGCTTAACAGTCATAAGCTATTACGCAGTATCCGCCCAAGCGACGTATGTGTTCCGAGACTAAGGGACTCTTCAATACGTCGCGCGTACAACATTAGTATAGTTTGCAGTCGAACGCTTAAGACAGTTTCCATACATGTTTTTCTAAATAATTCCCAGTGGTCTGACCGATGAAATGTTTAAAGTGGAGAAAAAAATAGAAAATGATTGAAAACGTTTTCACGCGTAGGCATCGCATTGAAAATAAAATGTTCTTATTTTTTTTTTCCTTAACGTTTATGCGCTGTGGACGCGATTTTAATTAAGTTTTCAATTAAATTTTGACACCAGACGTCGTTAAGTTATACGAGTGCAAAATACGAGCACTTATAAATTTAAATTCGTCGAACAGCCGCAGACTTAGTTCGTTCGATTAATTAGTTTTCCAAATGCAGACTGTTGTGTACTATGATTAATAATAATAAAAACCGATTACGGGAGAAATGCTTCGGAAGCTGTTAATTAGCTTATATAACCAGTTCGTACGCAAGTTTGATAAAGGGTTCATTTTTCTTTATTTAAACGAGCCTTGTGGCGGTGGTGATGTAAGGGTTAATTAATGTTTTGAATTAAACAAAATTCTGACAAAGGAAGACCGTTCCATTAGAGTGACGTTGTCGTCGGAAGGGGTGAGAGGAGTCGCTGTCGAGTCTCTGTCATCGGCAATACTGCAAGTCGACACGAATTTCAGTCTATTCACCGTCTTATCAAACCCATCAAAAGCCAACAAAGGTCTGTTCGTAAAGTGAAAATGTATAAAAATAAATAAAAATCGTCTGTTTCACGTTATTCGCATATTTATTATCAAATCCTATGGACTTCATTTAGTAAATTGAAATATTATTAAACGATTTCGGCGCATACTTTCGCGGAAACATGCAAATCCGTTCCTATTGTGCTTTTTTATTGATTGGAAAGGGCGGCGATGGTTTAATGAGGTGGTTTCGGAATCACGAAATATTTCGTGGGGTCGTACGTGGGAAAACGTTAAACGGGTTACCAGGTGGTCGCGGCTATGAGGGGGATTCCGCGATGTACGAAAAAAAAAATCGAAACATAAAATATTAATGGATCGAAAGCTTTTTGTTCCTGTCACACGCTTCTGAAATATATATGCACACATACATTTGCGTTTTGTATAGGGGAAAATTGTTTTTTTACATTCGACGATATGCCCAGAGTGTTTAAATAAATAGAATAAAAAACGCTACAAAAATGTCGTGTCATAAAAGCTTGATAATTATGGCGATATGGTTTTATTGACTTGCCGAGAGTATTTATATATATATATTTTTTTTTTCTAAAAAAAAATTAAATTGAGTGTTTCACTACCGAACGTGACGTTACATTTCGAAAATTACAATCGATAGTAACATATTATGTACCATAAGTTCATAACTATGAATATATTATATATTTAAACAAAATTATTACAAAAATCTAAAAGCAATAATAAATTGTCATTATTAAAAAAAAAAAAAAAAACAATCGGACACAAAACATTTTTTATTTAAAATGTACATGGTAAATATAAAAATACTATATAAATGCATAATGTGTGAGTAATTTAAATGTATATATGGATTTATAAAATTTAGTAGCGATTTACAACTGTCGAATAGGCGTAAAGTCCGAGCTTTTTTAGATGCTTTAGCGGTATTATTTATAACGAATAACAATAACAACTGGAACAAAGTGGATTTGTCTTAAATCTTATTTCACTGCTGTTTTTTTCGCTATTTTCTCGACAAATCTGGTAAATCCCAAGTATACGACATATTTATTTTTCCGTAGAAACGTCCGATCGATAAAGTGCGTATTTGTAAGAAGTGCCGTGAAGAACTCTTGTGATATTCTTATGCCGGGAAAACGTATAGTGCACAGACTGGAGGAAAACGTATTATTTTAAATCTCGAGAGGTAAAACCATACGCGCACGCACACGCGTATTATAATATAGTAGCTCGACACGCCTTATTTCGGGTATTGTAGTCGAAAAGGATTTTTGAATATTATTCCCTGCGACGACTCTCTTCGCTCCGACATCTCATTCGACTAACAATCGTAAAAAACACTTTCGGCTGATGTACATATTATTGTTATAGTACGCGACGATCTATACTTTAACGGTCACCGCAATAACACAATGCGCGTATACCAGGTACGAACCGTTCTAGTCCCCATCTTTACATACCCGCGTTTTACGTGGATAATTTTTTTATTTATTTTTTTTTTTTCCACTTCTAAGTCCCTCATCAAAACACCGCGCGCTTCCTGCTCGTTACAGTCGTTTCCGTCGCGATTTGTATTCTCCGAAAACGCGCCGCGTACCGCTCTTTTGGGGTGTGAACGATTGCCCCTGCGCGAACACACAATCAAGGAACTGTTGATTCCTGCCGCGCGTATAGCACCCTCCAAGGGATCAGATATGTATAATGTACTTTCGTCTTGATTATGTTCGTCGTCGGGTGCCTTTCCAATTTCCCAATGAGTCATATACGGGCGCCCGAAAGTGTTTCCGGAAAATTGATACACGCGCTCGCGAACCCCGGAGGGTGAAAAGGAGAGGGACCACACCGGGTCGGTAGGGGTAGAACTAATAATAATAGTGCTGGGCAATGGTCCGGAATTTCCATACGAAAATAATACCCACCGGGGTGTGACGGATAGGATTGTCGTCATCGTATGTTAAATGTATACACACACACACACACACACACACACACACACAACACACACAGAAAATCCCGAATGCGTATAAGCTGTACACGGGGGAGTTTAAACAGTCGGATCGGTTCATCTGATAAAAAGGTATTTCGCGATAATTTATTTTTGAAAAAAAAAAAAACAAAACGAAATGCGACGAAACGCATGAATGCACGTGGAAATTCGACTGGTGCGTCTCGACAATGTATGATTTTATCTGCTTCAATATATTACAAATATTTTATTGTTTTGCACCAAGATAAAATCAGAAAATTACAAAATTTAAATAGCTGCTTTGTGACCGGAAATGTCTAGAATACGTTTATGACCATTAATTGATATTCCCGATATTGTATGGATGTAGAATTTATTTACCAATGCTAGGGAAAATGCATTAAAGTCAAACGTAATAAAATGAGGTTAATTATTTTTTCCTAAGACGAAACATAGCATAATCCTAATAGACATGATTTTAAAATTAAAAATCAAAAAATTCAAAGTTCAAGATTTCTCTGTCTGTCACATACGCAGCATTATAATGTACATATATTTTCAATCCAATTTTTATCAATCATTCTAATAATGCGAATCTGCAAACAGAAACTAAAATTCATCTTTATGCTTATTCGTGTTCGACTTTTGAACTTTCTCAAATATTGACATCTTGAATTCCACAGGATGGAGTTTAACAAATTAAACTCTTAAAAAATAAACAAAGTTCAATATCGAATACCTCTGTTGAAATAAATTTAAAAAGTTGGTTTGAGTATGTACATCTGAATTTCTGTAACGCTTGTGTGATAGATAGAAGTGGAAAATCGTCGTTTCCAAACTTAATATCCATAAAAATATTATTCACATCATTTTTAAATACCTAGTAACCTTAAAAAAACCAAACTATTAATAAAAAAATCATATAGTGAAAAAGAAGAAAATCTAAAAAAAATGATCTCCCAAATTATGAGTTTTTTAGAGATACAAATCTTCTCTTCGTTGGGTAGTATAATATACTATTTAACTTTATTATATATACATATATATTGGAGAAGTATATCGATGAATATGATGTGCGACGTGTGGTATTCTGTTGAAGCCGTTTTAAACATACGGAAAAAATATAGTTATTGATGCGTTTGAATCGAGACTCTTATTATAATTTTCACTAGTTAACTAGCCATAAAATAGGCAATAGATGTAAATTAGCAGAGAATTCGAAAACCGTATAGAATTTTAATCTCAGCACCTAGGGGCTCGGTAGATAGTCGTGTATCTAAGCTTATCGCGTACAGCGTTTTTATACGCATTATACATATAGCTGCGGGTACGACGCAAAGGTGTGCGAGCAAACGTCGGGAAAAAGAAAGTGGAGTCGTTTCTGACACGTGTTTATTATATTATTATTATTATCATTATGAAAATTATTGTTATTATTAATATTCGTCGAGCGGATAAGAAGGCGCGGTAAAGACGTGTGTGGCCGCCGTGGATATCAACTCCTCTGGCAACGTTCCATCTCATACACGACATTCTCCACGGTCTCGGGCCCGCCACCGCGACCTAGGCTAACGGCTCCATTAGCGACACGTCGTCGTACACACAACACTCACAAATTTACGACGGTCGTCGTCTCGGGCGCGTTAAGTACGTCGGTCGTCGAGTACCCGAAATGAAAAAAGTACTATTATAACACCACTCGGCGCTTCGGTTTTTTTTTTTTTATTTTTCCCCCTTATTCCTTTATCTCGTGGCGTACGACGAGATTTACTAATTGTCGTCGTAAAAAACGACCAGAAAAAAACTAAAACGAAACAAAACATTACGTTTATTATTACATCTCAATTTCTCGAAAAGGGAAAACAATAAGTCGCGTCCCCCATATACACAAGGTGCCGATAACGCGTCGTGACATTAGTTGCCACCCGCATTTCTCATTAGGCCGGCCGCACACGTATTCGAACAAAAATGTTTCACACAAAAACATTTTGTTCCAAACCGTTTTTATGACTGTTATAGGTATGTATAATATTGTATATCTTACCAGGCATTATCGTTAAGACGAGTTAAAAATAGTTCAAATCAAAGCGTTGAGCTCAAAAATAATTTTTCCATTTTGAGCATGCATAAATATAATATTATAAAAAGAAAATATATATATATATATATATATATATATATATATAGTATGGTGAATAGCAAAGAACTTAGTTTTACTGCTGGAGAAAACTTTAGGTGTTTTCATGAAACTTGTATTTATGTATATATAATACTGTATATATACTGAGTCATTTTTTAAAGGCATTTTTGTGGTCAAAAACATTATTTTAGAGTATTTTGGTTATTTTTTATAGAACCTATGTCTTAAAAATATTTAGGACATTTAAACTCGATCCCTAACAATGCATATTAAATACTAGGGCTGGGATTATGATGCGATATCGTCCATTTTTCTCTGGTGCTCCTCAAACGTAAGTTTGTAAATAGATAATGTGTTTTAGATGATACTGATTGTTTTAATGTAATTTCTAACTTTTAAAGTCATTTCAAAAGCATTTTTTGATGGTTTTAATTTGTATAGTGTTTTATTAGTTTCTAGACCATTTTTTTGTTCAAATAATTAAAAAAAGATTATGTCAGAATACCTATCCACTAAACGGTGTAAAATACTATACTACCTATAATAACAAAATATATTTGTTTATATAATTTTAAAGCCATTATAAAGGCTAAATTAGATATATTATAAAAGTTATGTATATATATGGTATAAAGATTATATTGATATTAAAGGCAATTTGATTGTGCATTTTTTGAGTTTTGAAATCACTTTTGAAATTTTTGAAGTGTTTTCAAAAATTAAAACCTCAGCTCGATTAATGCTATAAATACTTTCCTTACAGTGATTTTGAACTTGAATTATGATAACGGCCAATAACCGTCACTGGCTTCAAAATAATAACACGTATCTATGTGATAATTGAAATTCCGAAGCCACCGTAAACTTTTTTTATTTTTGTAAGTTATATTTTAATATTTCACTATTCATAATCGACTAAATATTGTTAATAATTCGTCTGGGTTGGTCGAAAATTACGACTACATGGGAATTTCCGCAGAGGCAATGTTTGCTTTCCTAACAAAAAAAAAAAAAAATATCCGCTACACGATTTACGTGACAAAGGTACATCGGGGGGGACGGACGACTGGCAGCCAGCCGTCGAAAAGACGTAACCGCGACGACGGCCCATTAGAGGGGTAAAAAGTGTGCGTGTGTGTGTGTGAGTGTGATAGAGGGGCGACTACTCTTGGCGCCTGCTGCATAATGGAATCCCGACGACGCGGACGAATAACGAAAATAATATTCTTTTTGTGCCGCTTTCTTTACTCCTCTTTCTCGTGTTGTGCACACACACACACACACAAACATATATATATATATACATATTATATAATATACGTCGTCGTACCTACACGTGTTTTATATCGGCTGACAAAATCTAGACGTTGCACGCACGCACGCGATCCGCCACCGCAGAGACCCTTCGCTCACAATCCGCGACGACGACGACGACGACGACGATTATTATTCACACCACCGCGACCCGGAGACCTGCTGCAGGACTACTGCGCGACAAGTGACGGGACGCGAAATGCGATACGTACGCCGGATAAGACACATCTATATACACTCATCCGACCGCGTTCTTATTTTTGTTATTGTTAAAATTATATTTTTAATTTTTCGCGCGTATTTACTCGGTCTCGCGGTCTATTTTTTTGGATTTTTTTTTTTTCTTTTTTTCTTAATGTATCTTTTGTGCGTACACTTACAGGTACCTGCGCGCGCACCCTCTCTATCTCGTGCGCAGTTTGCGGACACGTTGCGTGCGTCTTTCGCGTCGTCGTCGTCCGACTGTCAAATGGGTTTTCTCCACTACGCGTGTTGTGTACTTATATATATATATATACAATCGTGGCGTAAGTACATTTCGCACTGTACGAATCCAAATCGTCCTCCGCGGCGGCCACGTCGCGACGACGGTGGCGAACTATTGTAATATTTTACGCGCTTTATATTGTCCGTGTCCCTCAACCTTTTACGGGTTTTCCCCAATTCTCCGAAATCCCAAATCGCCGACACTATTGAATGTGACGGAAATGTAAAATGAGGTAAGGGGTGAAGACAACAAATGCAATGACCTAAACACACAGGTCCCTGGCTACGGGTGTGGGGACCGAGTAAAGGAGGGGCATTGCTCTCCTTTAACCCAACCATTGTTCTCCCTAAAAAAATGAATTAAAAATGGAATTCATATCATTTATCATCTTGTGCTCCCTCCCCTCAATTTATTTTTATTTTTTCCTCCCTGAAAATTATACTCACCTGGCTACGAGCCTGTAAACATGCCACTGACGTATTTCGGCATTTTCAGTAACTTTTAGTAAACGAAATCACGAAATGCATAATTTTATAATTTCTTTCTCTTTGTGATATCTCAGGATACACATATTCATTTCATCTAATATAAATTTAATTTTCGGTCCGATTAAACATTAGTAATTGAGTTTTAAGAAAATATGTATTTCTGTTACGTTTGTACCTATATAATTATTATTTAATGAAGTAGGTTTTCTTAAGCTTAGTAGTATATGTGGAGATTATGGTGATGAAGTATGGTATTAGGTGAAATAGAAAAACTTATTAGACATATTTTCATCATAACAATCTCATATATAATAGTAAAAGAAAATAATTCTACACTAGATACCATTATTAATACTGTCATCTGTTATTTATACCTAGTAGTCGTCGATTAGTGTGAAATAATAATTTTTCTGTAGAAACAAAATACACGATTTCAAAATCATATTTAAAAAGCACGACCAAAAAATATTATGTTGATTTAAATAAAAATCTGTTCATATATACAAATGTATTTAGTACACCAAAAGAATTTTTTTGTACAGATTTATTGAATTTTATATTATTTAATTTGATTCATTCGGACGTTGAAAGTAATTTTTGTAATTTTATATAGCAAATATTATAGTATCACATAGGATATTTGTATAAACTGAGTTTTTCGTTAAAGTTACATTAATAAATTTTATAAATAGTCACCAATGTGCTATTTTACATAAAATAATATTTTGATATTTAGAAACCATCTATGTACGCTATTAATTGAAAAATTATAAATTTATTTATATATATATATTCTTAATTTAGTCATTTAGTGGTATGTAATTTTAAAATATTTCGCCAAAAGGATGTATATTACGCCGAACGACGATATATTGTATGTAAATAGTTGTTTAATATTTATATGTGTAAAGCAAATAATTCGATAATAATTATTGTACACAGTTCTACAATTTATTACAAATATACAATATTGGTTATTTTTATAATATTATACTGTATTTTCCTAATCGGCAAATCAAAAGTATTAAAAAAAAAAATAATAATAATTAAAAACAAGTTTTTTCCGGTAAATTAAGCACGAACTCCTTTTCACTACATGTACCGTGTACACCGAACAATATTTGCAGTTTTTTGTTATAATTTCATACCACATAACGTCTTATTAAACTTTTTGACGATCGCAGCTGTCTGGCCGTCGTTGTTTTAAAACGTAGTTTCCTCCGTCTGAGATTCCTAATAACAATTTAGATTAACATCGGGCCCTTTAATTAAACAATGAAACGTTTATTGTTTTCGAAATAAATTTTCGCTTTTACGACGAAATTGATTGGATATTTTTAAAAATTATGACTTTTAACAGCCTGGGGATAAGATTATACTTAGACTTATCGTAAACAAAGCGGCCATTCTTATAATGTTGATTTAAAAAATGTAATTATTATTAATTATTATACTCCGAGTTCAGACATCCAATTAGGTTTTGTTATACTTCGCAATATTTCCCGTGTCGTCGTTTCCATACAATGTTCTTTTATTATATTAATGTTTACGTAATGCATTTTTGAAACCCTGAAACACGAAATAAATTATTCTATTACGAATAAAATTCATTATAATTATAATGGCGTGCGTTAAAATACAATTATTGTGTTTTTGTGAAAGCACGCGTTCAAGTATTTAAATGGGAATACTTATATCGCTTCACAATGTATAATTACTTAAGGTTTCGTCGTACGCTTTATACATAGGTATTTTAAAAAACATTTATTCATTCCAAGAGTTTCGAAATAATTCGGAAAATTCATTTTTTTATTAAAGCGCGAAATACGAAATTAAATTGTATTTTTATAATGTCATCGTACACAATACCTAGAGGAATTCGAAATATCCTTCTTTAATAATAATTATTATTTTTCATATTTACAACGATATCACCGTAAGTAATAAATATTATTTATGAATATATAAACACACCTAGCCACCTCACAGTGGAAGCGTTTCACACAAAATTATCTAAATTATATTTTTATCAAATATTTCATTTGTAAACAATATATTCAAAAAAATACTTTGGTACTTATTTTGTATTTTTTTTATCGTTTTCTTATGATATTATATAAATTATTTTACACGATTAAATAAAAAACATCATAACTACATCAAAATGATAAAGTGGCTTACTTGGAGTATTTTTATTTTCTGTATTATTGACAGAGCAGTGCAAATTCGAAGTCATAATACCTATTGAATTTAATGCAATATCTATCTAATAATATTTGAATCGTACACATTACTTTATGTTAGTAATTAATCGACATTTTGATGTTTAAAGGATCACTATTTTCGGATTGGTTTTGAAATACGTCTAGCATCAGATAATTACGGTTTTAATAAACGACGCACATTTAACTTTTAACAATGATAGTTCCTGTGATTATGATTTTTGAAATCTACTTTAAGAGTAAATTTTTATTTTTATTAATAAATTACGCCGTTTATTATAATTTATAAGTATGGTCGTTTACGAATAGTTTTCGAAATATCTGACATATTAAACATATTATTGTAGATTTTTGTGTTGGGAGAACTTTGTTACATCACCGCGTATGAATACATATTTTTGCTATAAAAAGCAATTTCATAAATCCTACGTCACAAAAAAACAATATCCTGATTATACATTTTATTATTAAATTTTAATATATTTTAACCTGGCGTGTATACAGAACGTCTCGTGTGTACGCGTAGAATTTATCGCATTAAATCGATTTAATCGCGTCTGCGGTTCGACGGAATAATATTAGTAATTTCTCGCGCGTACGCATATTATTATACACGTGTACGTACGATAACGCGTGTACACTATGCAAATGAAGTGCATTTTTTCTTAGCGTTTATATTTTTTATATAATTGTTTTTTTTTTTTTTTTTTGCTCGTCGGCCGACGTGCTACTATACGTATATAAGCAACAAAATTCCGAGATAATCGAATGAGAATGTGGTGCGCGCGTTCGGAACGCACACGTGGTAAGCGCTGCTGCACGTGTCCGTCGTCGCGCAGGACGAATCGACAATAAAATCCATCGTCGTCTCCCGCGAAGTTTTCGCTGCGTTCTGTGTCCCGCGCAATAAACGTAATAATTCGGGTAATTTTTCCGTCGCTTCAGTCTCCCACTGCGCGCAACGACTGCAGATTTCCCCGAACGACACTTAAAGTTTTTTCTCCCCTAGTCGTCGTCGTCGTCGTCGTGCGCGCGCGAAACCATATGCGCGACTGCGACGGGCAAAAGTGACGTCACCCTAGCGTCACAGAGCTTCGGATCGCGCGCGCGTCCTCATCCCTCCTCACGGCTGCTGTAGCAATAATATTGTAAAGCCGGACTATAAATTAAATCCGGGTGATCCGTGTAATCAATGGTCGCCTCCTGCATAATACCCTTCGTGTATTTATATTTGTGCGCCCCGCGTACGTGTCGCGCGGGGTGCAGACGCATACCGTCGGACACGTTTTGTTCTCCTCGGGGGTGAGCGGATACTATATGTATTTTTTTAACCATTACCACCGTCCCCGTCGCCATCCTCGCCCTAGCCCTCGTCGCCCCCGCAGACGATGACGACGGGATCTCGGCGGCGGAAGGGTTTACCACTGAGTCATGCCGTGTACAGGGCCGACCGTTGTTGCCCGCACAACGCATGCCGATGCCGTGTCGCGTACGTTCACGCGCATATACGTGTGTGTGTTTATTTAAAGAGCCCGCGGATAGAACAATGCTGCTGCACCGCCACCGCGACCGATCCCTGGCGCCCCCCGCGAACAAGCGAAACGCGCGATATTAAAAACTACCCGCGGACCGCGTCCCTTCGCCGCCGCCGCCGCCGCCGCCGCCGCCGCCGCCACCACCACCACGGTTTTCGGCCCTCGCGAGACTCACGTCGGTCGTGACGTCTATTAATAAATTATTGTCTACGCGTATACACATAATATTATTATCATATAATATTAATAGATATCGCTGTACAGCGACGTGGCGTTGTCTGTCTACTATTATTTGTTTTTTTTTTTTCAACGATAAATTCGAAGGGGAAAAGTAAAAAAAAATAATAACTATAATACTAGATACTCATTCGTCCGTAAAGCATGGTGGTGGTAGTGGTTGTGATCATTTTCTTTCATAATTCAAAACGGCCCAGTGGAAAACGGGGACACTAACTATGTAGATACTAATAATTAGAAAGCTAAGTTGAAAAGTTACATTTATCATATCTTCATACCTGAACTAGTAAGCTCTAATTTATTAGAACCTCTGACTCAACTAGTCGATTTAAATTCCTGAAATTATCTAATCTAACGCGTTAAAGACAAAAAAATAACTGGAAGAACTTATACTTTGGAATTTATTTTTTCCATAGAAATAAAACAAATTACATTCAAATTTCTCCATCATAAAAATCAAATATTTTGGTCAAGTATTTAATAATTCAATAATACTTTACACATCATAAATAAACGGGTTTTTAAATTTGTAGATTTCACTATAAAAAAAACTAACTTCTAATTTAAATAAGATAGAAATAAATATTTCAGAAACCTGATCAAAGTCAATCAGTAATTAAACTTAACTTAAACTAGTTGACTAAAAATGCCTTGTACTAAAGGAAGTATTCCTAACTCTAAACCTTCTGAAAATAGAATATCATTACATTATTATCAATCGTTTTCTTTATTTTATGTACATATAACTTTTTTATTTCATTTATGCTTATTAAATATTAACCTTTGTAATAATCATCGTATTCTAATGTATCTATTATTAAGCTACAAAATATCGGGCTCGGTTTATTTTTCGTATTTTCCGCTTAGTCAATAAAAATGATCATCAGCAAAAGCAGAACGATTGCGAATCGCTATTCCGGGAATCTGACTTTTACCACTTGCGTCATAATATATGAGTATAATACCAGTTACTAACAAATACAGAATTTTAATTTTCTACTTAAAATATATAAAATACTTACATCTTAAACACTATTGTATAATTTTTTTAATAAAAAAGGCAATTACAATTTTTTATTTTAAAAATATTAAATAGTTAATCTTTTTTAACTGGAATTAGCAAGGTAAAAATTTAATTATGTCGGTTAACCTGAAATAATTTATTTACAAACTACGTGTCAAAGCTACTCCGTATATTTTACTGGACAATCAATAAAACGGTTTTGCTTTGAATGATAATATTTAAAACATGTTCGGGACACTATACAACGAACGTAATTCACCATTTTCGCGATCGCGTGTATATATTTTATACGTGTATTCAGAATATTTCTACGGACATTTTAAAACCGGACATTTACAGGATTTGAATGCACACACGTTTATGTGTATAATTTTGGATGACGAAACAAAATAATGGATTCGGACTAAAACCATAAAACCACCGTGTACACAACTCTATACGTCCAGCCGTGTACATTAAATTGTGTTTTTATCGCACGGCATTATTATTTTATCGCGCGATTTTTATCTCGCAGCGGTTAGAAAACATGGTGTTATTGCCGTCGTCACAGTGACAAACAAAATCACCGTGCGTTCCGAGTGGCGCTCGCAAACGCGACGCGCGACCATCGCGCACATCCCTTAGCGTGAAAATCGCTTTCATTAAAAACCACTGTTACCGCCCGCATACACACGTGCGTGAAAAATTACGTAGTTAAACGTACACGACGTGCACACACACGATGCGACTTTGGAAAGGATACGACGACGGACGGCATCACGAACGTGACCCCTGGAAGCCGCGGCTTTTCGTACGTTAATTCCGGCGTGATGATCCATTAGCGTCACACGACGACGATTATATCACGTGTTGCGCACGAATAACGTTTTCCGTCAACACATACTATTATTATAATAGTGTGCTTGCACGTATGTGTGTGTGTGTGTGTGTGTGTACACTACGCATCATATTATATTTTATTGTTATTATTATTATGTTCTTCGTTTGCTGTAGCAGTCTCTAACAAATTGGTCAACGGAACCGAATACAATGTGGTGATATAAAAAAAAAAAAGATGATAATAATAGTAACTGAAAGAGAAAAAGAAGAATTGTTTGGAAAAATAAATAATAATAACGCAGACGAGAATAGTACACGCGCTTATATGAGGGTAGCTGTGTATAGCGGACATAATATAATAGAAAGAAGTGCGTTGCACAAGCGGGCTGCACGACAGAATTATGATGAAAAATTACTTGGGCGCGTAATATACGTGTGTGCGGGGCAGCCCTTCGTCTGAAGTGGTGTGCTTGCGTGTGTGTGTGTGTGTGTGTGTGTGTATGCATGAGAGTGTGTGGTAGCTGTGAATACGAGAATAGTTCTATAGTATAGTACTCGCCGAATAGATAGACAGACACGACCATTGTTATTATCGTTTCTAAACGCGAGCTGACAACATAATAATCGCGCGGGACCGGTCGCATCCCGAGTTAGGCTCATGCAGGTATTATGCGAGTGTGTGTGTGTGTGTGTGTGTTCGTGATATGATTATATTATAATAGTAAGTTTAAGCCTTGGGGGGGTTTGAATGCAGGTGGAGCGTATAGGAAAGATTTTTTCCCCTTTTTTACTCCGACGTCGAAATTTACTCTCACAATCATTGTAAATTTTATTATTTATACACACACACACACACACATATTACATATGATAATATAAGCCTTTCTGACGAGTCTTTCGGTGTTTTATACACGCGGGACTCTCGCGATCTCGTGCGTGCGCGTGCAACCGAGTCTTAAACAAACAACGAGGGAGCAAACAACGCGCGTGCATATTTTCCAATCGAGCGTTATATACACGTACGACTTTGCGTTATACACTCCTTCGTAGCGTATACAATATTATTACGTCAAATCGTATTCGTACGGGTAATGCTCATTCGTTTTGAAAATACTGTTTCTAAAACAGAAACGAGCTCAACTACTTTAGTCTTACACTGTTGACATAACGCCATGTCAATACATAATGCGATATTATGTCACGTAAATGCGTTTTTAAAATTTACAATAAGTATAGATGAAAATAGAGTGAGTGAAAATCAATAAAGTTATTTCAAAATGAGTATGTTAAAATTTAAAAAAAAAAATCACTGTAGAGTGTAGATACTTAACTTCTTAAATAAATTATTTACACAAATTCATTAATCTAATTTGCATGATCTTGCTTTGTAAGGTCTATTGCACTTTCAATTTTACTTAGTGACTATTTCGCTTGTTCAGCTAAACTTCATTTTGTATGATTGTAAAATATGTATTGTGAAATTTCCTACCTAAGACTTTATTTCCGCTATTCCTATACATATTACAAGTTCTTACATTGCTACACACTTGCCTCAATTTTAAACCGTTTTATTATTTATTTACTTTCATCCGTTTTTTTTTTTTTTTCGTACAAGAATAATAAAACAAGTATACACGTAAATATTATATTCTCGTCACCGTAGGAATAGTGGGGATGTATCAATAAAATGTATGTTATATTTTATATTTTACTTACATTTTTAAAAAAATTGGTTGATGTTATCATTTTAGTTTCAAATTCAATAAATATTCGTATACTTATAAAAACAATATTACTTCGAGCAATTTTATGTACAAAAGCAAATTAACAAAAAAAAATTTAATTTGCTTTTCTTCTAAAAAAAATCGTGTTTGGTCACCACTCGTCCTTCATCTATTTCTTCAGTAATTATAATTGATATATTTATGCATACGTATACATTCCCCTCCTTTAATTCTATAGACGCACCTAGGTGTGGATCAGCCCCCTCAGTTTCATCCATAACACAAATATTCATTTTTTTTTTTTTTTTTTTTTAAGTTAAAATTATCTTTCTATGTTTATTCTTACGTTAAGTATACTATTTCGAAATGAAATATTTTTATATTTTCTTTATGTGCTACGCAATAACGGTGTTTCCAATAACTCAAATAATAAAATTACCAACAGGGTAGAATATATATATATTTTTTTTTAATATACCTTTACTCAGGAATAATGTAAACATTTTTTCAAACTTAGTGTCTGAGGCCAGAAATAGGGTAAACGCAGAATTGTCAAGAACATTTAACTCCTTTCCACCCTCGAAATTTGACTCTAGTTGCACCTATGTTTACCTGCCAGCTACACGAGCGCATTTACACTATATTATGCATGTACAACGAGCGAACCGGCAAACGAATTCAAATCCGTTGAGCTGTTTTCCGAGCGTAATTTTATACAGACACCTTCGCATAAAATATGTATGGCAAATATCCTGATGGTTTTTCGAAAACATACCCACCGCGTGCGGTCGCCGTAAGAGGATTTACCTTCGCGCCCGGAAAAGTGCGCGCGCGCCACTTTGCCGACCTTAATCTCGCGCGGACGTCCGGGATTTCAGCTCGGAACGGATTTGCGATTTTTGTTGAAA
The DNA here is from genome assembly GCA_025469315.1 of Stegophylla sp. TES_Ste_2020. Lineage (NCBI taxonomy): Eukaryota > Metazoa > Arthropoda > Insecta > Hemiptera > Aphididae > Stegophylla > Stegophylla sp. TES_Ste_2020. Next base: position 71,457 of record JAIPRM010000013.1, read on the forward strand.
GGATTCTCGCCGCGGTACATCTTAACAGCTAATACAGACCGGTGGAAGGGGGAGGGGTAGTAATAAGGACGAGCAAAGTAGACACAATGTACCTATTTATATTAGCATGATTAATGTAAAACATTAGCCAGATAATGTAGTACTGGACAAATGTTAGTAAATATCAACCAACATAAATATTATTAAAACCTCGGATAAATATGATAACATTAGCCAATTCGGTTTTGTAGTGCCATAAATTTTGTAATACATCAAATCACGTAAAAAATTTTGTTTTTTATCAAAATTAAATTAAATCTATGCTCGTGTGTTTTGACCCATTTATTACTAAACTATATACTTAACTCATTATAGTCTTTATACTATTGAACAATCGTAATAGCGTTAAGTATATGATTATTGTCACTTTTTCAATATGTTTTAAAGACTGAAAAAATGTAACTGAAACCATAATACAAATGAATGAATATAAACTATGTTACTTAACCAGCTTTCTGGTTATGATTTTTACAAAGTTTACAACCCCAACCCACCAACACGAGTCACAACATAAAATTATTTTTAAAAAAATGCAAATAACCAGGTTACCACATCATATAAAAATACACAATTATTTCAAATAAGTACCCGTTAGTCTTTCATATTCTTAATTAATTCAATAATATTTGAAATTGTATAATTTGCCGTGTGAATGTAGTAATATAATTGTTATCTACTGCAGAAGTGACGGGTGAAAAGAACCGTGATTTTATTTTCTCGCGTCAGAGAGATGCCATCGCATACCCTACACACCCCTGAATACGCCTATAAATGTCGTCACTTATATTTAATATTTAACAAATCGACGTTGTCTGCGATATGTGTTAGCGTTAGCGGCACTGCATTGGAAATTTCCTGGCCATAAAATATGTGAAGCCAAAATACGCAGCCAATGTCAACGTTATGACCGGCCGATGTCAATATTATCCAAACGTATATCATATTATATAAAATATGTGCTCGCGTGCGCGCCCGAGTCTGTGCGTGTGTGGCCAGTCATAAAATCCCATCGCCGACGGACATTGGTAGTCGAAAACGATTTATCACGGCACACATGTATACAATATAATATATAAATATATCATTTTGATCCGATGCGCATGCGTACGTAAAACTACGTGTATATTATTAAAAAAACGCGGCGTTACCGCACATCATGTGCGATGGGTGTTTTTGGTATCGTAGTAGTGTTTCCGCGTCGTGTCTAATTGATAATAATTATCGCTATCGTTTTCGTATTTTAGTAACGTAATTATATATTCTTACGGTGTCTGATTAAAATAGTAATATCATATTATACCAGTGGTATTAACACAGATGCGCGCTAGTGTGTACGTGTATAAATCACGTTCCTTTTTGATTTATATGAACCCACGCACACGCGTACTCACTCTACGAGCGATCAAAACCAACGGTGATACCCGGCGCGTACTACAATAATTTACAATAATAATAATAATAATTATTATTATTATTATTATTATACGTCGTTTAACAACGCGCTAATTGCGTTTGATTCCATAAACACTGTGACCACGGCGCGTACCGAGTTCGTGTTGTAATATTATGTGCAGTGTTCCGACTCTTACCGTGTCATTATATGCTGCAGCCGCCCTGAACTTTGAATTACCATACACTGAAGTACTCTACTACTACTCCGTTGGACACTGCAGTTCAATTACGTACATTATAATAAAGTTAACCACTGTGTTTTTGTACCGGCATGCAGGCTCGTATTCAGAAAATGTTACGCCGGAGCCGACGAATTGCCACCTTTATAGATAATAATTGTTGTACAATGCGTTCAAAAGGGTTTTATATTTTTGATTCTAATCGGATTTAAAAACATACCTCTTGGCTTTACAAAGGCGTTTTTTTTTTAAAAAAAAGTTTATAATTATATTTGTTATGATGGTGAAGTAATTTGAATTGTATACGAAATAAGCAATCATTTTGCCACTCCCTGAAGAGTTCCACCGAGAGCAATTGCTGCCTACCCAAGCACTTCCCTCCTCTTAGTACGTGCTTGAAATGTGCATACAAATTTTTCGTTTTAATCTCGTGTCCACATATTGCGGTGTACGCAACCAAAGTCGCTCAAAGAGTTGGAGACAATTTCTGCACCTCGGGTTCCCGACTTCATCTGTCTCACTGTTTGCACGCAATATTCATCTTCGAGACGTACGAATAATTGGTTAAATACGCGTTATATATTTAAACAAATTTAACTATCTACATTCTACATCTCGATTTCATTCCCGCGGCGACTAAGTGTATCTATCATTAAAAAAAAAAAAGTGCTATCATTATACGTTACTATTTTACATAACGTTTTCGTCGTTCATTCCTCTGTTATCGTTGTTCTTTATGTAAATTCGATGAAATCGCATAATTTGGATAATTTCTAGAGTCGCAACTCTGCAACAGACGCCATAGATGCCGAAAAATCTCGAACGCGACCGTCTTGTACACGTCTGAGAGTAATAATATTATGTATTACAATATACCTCTGCGGTCATCATAAATTATAAAGACTTTATCATCACATATACGTATGAAGTATACCGATTTCAAATCGGCAAAAAAATCTGCTTAAATGAAAACATTAACGACGCTGATTCGTGGTTATTTTCAAACAGACAGTCTATTGTTCGTAGTGGCGTTCAAGTGATTTTCAACGAGACTGAAAAAAAAAAAAAAACCATAAGTATGCTTATCTACTGGTTATGTTTCAATATATTTTTTTTCTCTCGTAACGACATTTAACACGTTGCAAATATCATTTCGATAAAAACTATAATTTGATGTAAGTAATTTGTCGATTTGCACACATTTACCACTTATTCGTAACACGAATTAAATCAGTCACGTATACAGGGTCAAACCCTCCCCGAATTTTTTTCGAAAGTTCATCATACATTACCTAATTAGTTTTATTATAATATTATAATAGTTCAAAACACAGATATTGCACTAAGACTGCAAAGAAGATTCTTAATTGCAGCGTTGTTCAGTTATTGTAATATGTACGTATACTACTATTTTATTACGACCCCCCCTCGAAATTTTTTTTTGTGTACGTGCCTGGATTAAATAATCGTATTGCCGAATGTATGATATTAAGATATTCGCAATTCGACAGGATCATTTGCGAAATTGATTTTGCGTAAATATAAAAACGAAACAATAATTGGGCCATGTACAGGGTTTATACCTAACATATTACTAAAACGACTGCGCTTATAGAATTGACCGTTTACTCTGCCGACAGTTTGGGCGGCAATTTCGGGGGTGATTCACCACACCGCATAATAGTAATAATAATAATAATAATAATAAAAGTATGCCCTTAATGTCGTATATATGCGACCACATATGTATATATAAAGTGCATATAATGTAATATCGTTTCTTCATCACACGCGCCGCGCGCGCTCACATCGTTTTTCGCCCCTTTAGTTTACGCAAAAGAAAACGACTACACACACTCGATTGTTGGCCGTCATCGTCGTCGTCGTCCCCTTTTCATACTCTCCATCCGAGAATGATTATTATTGCCCGCAAAGCTGTCACCGTCGGCGGGAGTCCCTTTCTCTCTGTCTCTCTGTCTCTCTTATACATATATTTTTATCGCTCGATCGTTCTCCCTTGTAATATTCTTCGATTAATATGAAGGTGCATGAATCACCTACTTCGATCAGTCATCATTGCTTCTGCTGCTGCTGCGGCTGCGGTGGAGACGACAAAAGAAGGGTCCCGCGACCGGCTTGCCGCTCTCTCTCACTCTCTCTCTCTCTCTCTCTCTTTCTCACTCTCCGCAGAGGGTTGTCGTGAAATGGAGATTACAAACGCAACAGGGGCAATGGATGTGGTGGTGACGACGGCCGACTGAAAGTTTCATAATATTCTAACGCCGATATTACTACTGGAATTCCATGTATTATCATATAGATTACATCTCTCTGCGCGTATAGTATACACTCCGTAGAGCGGCGTCTGGTGTCTCGAGGGAATAAGCGACGGGGATTTTTTTTTTTATAATAATAATACGTACATGTATATAATATATAAGGTATAGAGAAAACCATGTAAAGAAAAAGCGCGGCAGAGGATGTTTATATAAATGCGAATTTTTTTTCTCTTTCAACGTATTATAACTGAGACGCGGTTTGCCGTACGAACAGAGTAGCGACGGTCAACTCGTGTCTCCTATACTTGTATAATCGGGGTCAGCAAGTTTTAAAAAAGTAGAGGATGGTAAACTGAATCCTATAAATAAACAGTTCGATTAAAATAGGTAGAAACTGTAACTAATACTCAGAAATATACATTATGAGCACGAACGTTTATGTTAATACTTCAATTTTTCAAATAGGTACCAAAAAACTATAAATCAATATACACTACATATTTATCAAATTGTGTTGTTCATAAACTAATTTTAACAACCAAAATTAAAATTTTGAACATTTATTTTATTTTTTCAAATCGGTGAGAAAACCCGTTTTTATAAAAACCCGATTTTCAAAAACCAGAACAATGCAGATAAATCCTTAAGTTTATGAAGTAATTTGAAAATGTTTAACACGGGCGAGATAAATTCAATTAACTGTACTAAAATATCTAGCTATGCATCAGCTTGCAGACTTTTATCTGTAACCACAGGAGAGAATGTTTTCATATATTTGACGCTGTGTAACATACTGGTCTAAATACAACATCTGTCACGCTTTTTGTTACGCTGCGTGACATTAAAATGTCAAAAACCAAACATTGATTTTTGGTTTCCGCTGAAAGATGCATAATATTATTTGTGAGTTGTTATATTTTGATGTACCGAATGTTAATTAAAACGAATATTTATAAAGGAATTATTTTGAAACGATTCTTTTTTTTCAAACTTCAAAAAAATTTTTAAAAAAAACAAACATTTGAAATATGTTCTATTAATTGAATTTAAATTTAGTAGATATCTTTCTGATTTCAACATTAGGGATTAATTAAAATCACTCGGGCTTGATTGACCCATAGCATATTGCTTATAGTAGTGCAAAAGAGATGATTTTTTTAAAAATTAGGATATTATACTTTTTAACCGTTTTTTTGTCCGCCGTGCGGCACACGTCCTGCATCGCACGTAGGTACGTAATTCGAAACGTAATTATAATGTTTGAGAACCGCGACTCAATGCGTAGTCGGACACGCGCGACCACGAAGCAATTATTAAAAATTCCGGTTTCGTACTAATTTCAGCCACCACGTTTTATTCTCCCCTAATTGTACGATTTTCGCGTACAATAAGTGTACGAGTTTGTCTTTTCGACGCCAAAAATGTCAAACCCCCTCGCGGGAGCGCACTCTTATTCGTGTATTGAGTGAACAAAGAAAAAAAAAACACCGAAATTAAACAGTTAATTTCGTTCTTCTTACGTTTAAAAAAACGGGAATACCGCGTCGGCATAGTTTTTGTAAGTTTACCGGCAAAAATAGTAAAACGCGTTTTTTCGCAAATCGCACGGAAAAAATTCAACCGACAGTATTTATAATTGCGTCGTTCGCAAACGTTCTGCAAGACGTCTTATTTTTCCGTACGGGATCCCTAACGCGTTGTGACGTTTTTGCGGATTGCATGCGAATTATTTCGGTATTTTCCGTCAAGGCCGTTTTAATGACAGCGGCGGCGGCGGCGGCGATGGCGTTGATATGTTATGCGCCAGCGCGCGCGGTTGACGAAATACGGATTTACATATTTTAAAGTATATCTCCATCTCGGGCACGGGGTGTTATTAATAATAATAATATTTCAACGGGGATAAATCAAATGCGCGAGTGTGACTGGAATTCAATTATACGCGCATTTAGTGTTGGTGTTTTGCATCTGCAGTCTCGCTTCACTAACGGTCGCGGCGACGCGACGTGAAGACATTCGCGGAACAATAAATTGTCGCGACACAAATCACGAAATAATATTGAATTTCATTGTTAACGAAACAAATTTCGTACGTATTTATTATTGCGCATGTGTTGTAATGTAAGCGCGGCGTATACCACTCATTGTGCGGTGCTTATACATTATTATGAGTTTTCGTTTTTCATAATTTCACACCCTCCGGAACCGCTTATTTCTGCGTCCTGCGGGTTTGAATAATGTTCGTCGCGAAATGAAAAAATAAAATAACCCGAACGCTCCGAAAATCCCGAGTCTTTAAAGTATAGTGATGTAAAGTTAATTACCGGTAAACCTCGGGAGTGGAACAGATAGGGGGATGAACAGTCCCCGGAGATGCCCTTCGGCGACAACTAATGGAACGAACGAAAAACCTAATCAATTTAACGGGAAAATTGAGACTTTTTGCCGTTTTTTTTTTTTTTTTTTTGTCCACTCCCGGATCAGAACTGCGTAGACAGAAGTAAAAATACAATTCGCACAGTGAATACAGATTACAAAAACAAAAAAAAAAAAAAACAAGTTAGTCAATTTTCACATCGCTCTTTTATTCCGTACTACGAAGTAAACATCAAAGTCCATTAGACGTTATACAAGCGACTATCTATATAAATACGGCTGACACCGCGCCCGTATTTCTTGAGACTTTTAGTTTTAAAAGTAAACAAACGTTTTGTTCGCGCTCGAATAAACAAAATATTATATCATATAAATTATATCCGAGTTTCTTCCTATTTCGTGGAACACTGAGGAGTAGCTATCTCCGCCAACTGTGTTATATACATTTTAATATTCCACAACAACTTATTTGTAATAAAACATATTATAATGCATTATTATATTGTATTCTTATGACGGGTTTTTTTCTTTTTATGTTAACAGTGATCTGAGCCATAATCGATTGCTGTTCGTCGGCAAGAACATGTTGAAGGGCGCTCAAGCTTTAAGAACTTTGTAAGTATTAAAAAAGAAAAAAATTGTAACCAACCCCAACAGGTATTGAAACTTATTAACTTTATGCGCGAGGGATTAATTTCAATTTATGAGTTAATTTTTCCCCTTTTAAAAACCGTTCAATATTCAAGACTTAATGCTTTTGCATTGTATTACAGTTTTTGTCGTTGGTCGGTTAGGAGGGTTTCTTTCATATTTTTCAATCGACAGTAATGCAAAAAAACGTCTCTGACAATTTACGAAGAAAAAAAAAATCAAAAGTCCTCCCCCGTAGAAAACTTTTCGACACATAATTCTTCGTTTTTCACCTCCCCCCTATCCATCACGCCGGATCGTGCAGTCTCCCCCATCCACTCGTATTATACTCTCGTTCGGTATCAATAACGCTGCAAATAATGGTTCGCATTTTTTGCGGTCGACAATGAATGGAAAACAAAAAAAAATAAAATACCTGAAATACCATTCAAATATTGTCCGTTTTATTCACAGGTTAATGGACAACAACCGGATCCTGTGCGTTGACGAGCAAGCCGTCAAAGGACTCAAAGACTTGGAAATACTGTTAGTATACCATTATTACATCAATATATTGCATCCCAATACTTAGACAATATTTCTTAATTTTTTTTTTTTTTTTTTTTCATTATTTCTAATAATTACGCGTCTATTAATTTCTGCAGAACGTTGAACAACAACAATCTGACCACGCTACCTTCGGGACTGTTTACCGACCTTTATCGCCTGCGGAACATTCGTTTGTCCGACAACCGGTTCGACTGCGATTGCAAGCTCGAATGGCTCTTCCAGCAGTGGTTGCCCAGGATTCCCCGGCTAGGGTCATCCACCCACTGTCACGGACCGCCCAACATGGCTGGCCTGCCGTTAGCCGATATGCACAAGCATCACATGCAATGCGGTAATTATTAATTATTTCCTGTGTTTATGATCTATATAAACTAAAGGTGGCCACACGGTCGACCGTACCTGGTATGGATCATAAACGATTTCAAAAACGTTTTCTCGTAATGTCTTAAAATAATATTGTTAAAGATACTTGCCTTTATAACGTGTCACAATATTTTCAAAACATTTAAAATATTACAGCATTTTATTCCGTTCGTGTTATTTCCATTTTCTGTCGAACACATTGTTGAAAACATTTTTTTGCAAATAGGTATATTTTTTTTTGACATGGATTCCGTAAAAGGCAAAATTGATATTTTAACAATGAGGTACGATAGAAGTATTTCTCAGTTATCGGAAAAACTTAGTATGTCAAGCACGTAAAACACACATGTTTGGGGTTGTAACTTTAAATGTACATACATGTTTCGGGTCAAATTTTTTGTGTGAAGTAAAAGAAAATTATTCAGTAGGTACCTAACGTCATACACCGAATTTAACATTCATTATAGTATTCAGTTTTCTGTAGAGTAACTGTTCTCCATATATTAGACTACACGGCAACGTCACATTTGAACTTCAACTTCAACTTCGACATTTTATTAAATTATTTTAAAAGGATGATTGTATGGAAGTTTAGCTACCCCTGATATACGCGAAAGAATAAAGGTTCTCAAACTGTTAAGATACACGCCTTCTTTTATTCTGTTGTATGAAATCATCCTACCCTCCTCTAATATTTTTGTCATTTAACTCCGAAATTAGTTATATATATTAGTGAAGTTGCCAGCATCCGGCCACTCTCACGGCGTTGCGTTTAATTAATTTATGACCGACACGACCCATTCTCCACATTATTGAAGATTGTGATAGATTATTATAATCTTTAGGGAAGCATATGCCCCCCTATCCAATTTAAAACTCCTAATGATAATAACCGGATATCAATTATTGAATTTTAAATAGAAAAACCATTTTTGCAGATCAATAATCAATGACCAATTTGAAGTTTTCTGTCAGTATATTTGTCTATAAACGCTGCTTCACATCTGTCGGTCTTGAAGGAAATAAAGTATAAATTGCTCTAAAAAACAAATTTATTATCTAAAATCACAGAAAATACACATAAATATGTTATTAAAAAACTGGCAAATTATTCATTAACTTATAAATTCTCTTTAAAATTCTTAAAATTACTCGAAAGATTTATTTATTTTTTTAAATTAATAATAACAATCAGGTACCTAGTAAACTTATTTATAAAATATTTGATATGATTTTGAAATTAATTTGGTGTTATTTATTCATATTAAGTATTTTCATGCAAAATTATAGTGGACATAAATAATTTAAATGAAAAAAAATAATAAACTCTTTATTATCCTTTATAGGGGAAAATAACTAAAAATTACCTTCAAAATTTCGAAAAATTACCTTTTAAAAGCCAGAAAATAAAAAATAAAAATTAGTTATTAATATTCATATAAACATTCAAACAAATTTTAAGCTAATAAATAATCTTTAAGACATTAAAAAAAAAGAAAATATTAACATCCAGGCCCTAAATTTCATGTATTTAAAGATTCAATACAAGATTGATTTTATAAGAGAGAAAGTTATTTAATGATTTTAACAATCACATTGTTATTCTGTGCACTTACTACATGCGAACTCGAATTCCACTATTAGATTAATAACTTAAATTATAGTCATTAGTCATCACACAACAAGTGATGACGATGGGGCTAAGGAATTCGTTGAAGGTGGTAATGTTTAACATATTAATATTAATACTCACATACATAGATACTTAACAAATCCTATTTCTTTTTCATTTTTAATAAAAGAAGCTTTTATATTTATGTTTATTTGTAAATATTTAAAATTATATGACTTGAAAAATAAATTTAAATAAATATTTAAAAAATCATTTTTCCGTTTTATATCCGTCCCTGAATATTGCTTGTTTCATATGATTTCCATCAATATACTATTACCGGCAATAATAAACCGGATATTTACTTGCCTAAATCCAATAAGAAATAGTGTAGGTGTAAACTATAGAGTTATGTTCGATTCAATAATTATTATACAGGAATCAAAAACAATTAATGATTTTTAATATATATATTTTATGTCAAATTTAATTTTCTACTTGTATGAATATTTTTGTGTTTTTGGGTTCTACCTGTGTTATACTTGTATATAAAATAAATAAATCGCAATATTAAATTTTAAATAAATTTTAAAAATCATATATTTTCTGATCAGATTTGTATATATAATAACATAAAATTATACGTTTGGACAGAATAATATCAAATATGTTGATACTGATTTGATTTCAAACGCATAAACGTTTCTGTCTACAACAGTAAACCGTACATTCAAACCGGAACATAATATGAAGAATAATTGAAATTATGCAAAATTCATTATTTTACGATACTTACAAAATTTAAAAAGAGAGTTCGATGATAATTATTCATTATTTGTTCGAATTTTAGTTTTTTGTCTTTCCGTAGATTATATTATTATTATTATTATTACTATTGTTGTTGAACCTTAATTATTCGAACCGTATACTGAAAACCCACCATTGATACACTGCGTACAAGTTTCGAATAATAAAAAAAGAATAAAAATGATTGTAATTTATTGGGATTCATTAGGTCTGCGCCGTCACAAGTTATATTCAGGAAAACGCGCGATTAACGTTTTTTTTTTTTTTATTATTATTATTATTTTATTATGCACCGCACCATATAAAGCGATGTGCAGTCAAACTCGTGTATATTTTACATATTAGTGCTAGATACGTACGCTCATCTCGTTGATTAAGTATGTTTGTGGTCGACAATAATAGTAATTATAATATCTGGTCTACGGGGTCTCATTAGACGTATATGGATATTGTGACACTTCGGTTAATACGCGCAGTAATTTACGATTGTTATTATCATTATTATTGTCATCATTATTATTCTCGAACCCGCAGACGGTGATTTCGACGGCGAAACGGTGGAATGCGGTCCTGGCGTCGAAGATCAAAAGTCCTCGTGTCCGCACCCGTGCTCATGCGAAGAGGGGGGCATCGTGAATTGCAGGGAGAAGTCGTTGACCAAGGTGCCGACCAAGCTGCCGGAGGACATTGTGGAACTGTAAGAACGACAATTCCCCTCCCGCCCTACACACACACAGACATTGCACACACACACCTCCGCCCCATTACTTGACCCAACAGTCATTTATTATTATATTATTACGTCGTGTGCGTGATCTATATAATATACCTACCATCTGATACGTATTTACCCTGTTTTTGTCGATATTTTTTTACAGGCGACTGGAACAAAATCAAATCGCAGAAATCCTCCCCAAAGCGTTCGTCAAATACAAACGCCTGCGGAGAATGTGAGTAAAATAGTAATAATGCATTATTATAATATATTATATGCCATTGTTGTGACATAAGTAGTGATAGCATAAAAATAAACGTTAGTCAAAGATCAGGTGTCCTAAATCAGTAATTTTAAATTTTTGGCCCGCAAAAAAAAAAAAAAAAATACCATCAAATTTTCTATGGGCCACATAGCTCTCTATTAGATTATTTTAATCAATCTAATACTTTGAGTTTGAAATGCCCTATCTAGATAAAGGACGAGAATAATCGACTGTATACCAAATGAATTAAGTAGATAATGATAAAAGATGTATCGAAATTAATCTAGGTAAAGACGAATAGATAAAATTACATTCAGAGGCATACTTATGCAGAGGAAGACTAAGGAAGACTAAGAATTAAGCCTTCCTTGCCCCACTGTCTGCACATCGTATTTAAATACACATTATTTTCATCAAACATTTTCCTAGTATCCTAATACTTATACAATATTTTCATAAAATTTTAATCATTTAGCGATTATGATTAATTCAAAATAATCATCCTAAAAACTAAACAAATTGATTAGATATTATTAATATTAAAGTATTCATCAGATGTGATTAAATTACCAATTTCATTTTTTACGTTTTTATACAGAATTTCATAATAATTAGTTATCATTTGAATTACTTTCAATAATACTTCATTTGAGTACAGTCGATTTTAAAGAATAAAGCTTACAGGTGAAATACATTATATTATATTATATTCATAAACATTTTCATAAGTTATGGGCCCAATTCTTCGTTTTGTCCTAGACCTTAAATATTATCATAAAAATAGGTTCTTAGAGTAAGAGTAATGCGTTATTTTATGCACACATAATTTGAGGTTTTATTTATAAATGCGTGTTTATATGTTACAGTGACCTCAGCAAAAACCAAATAACAAAAATATCCGTGGACGCCTTTCAAGGGCTCAAGTCGTTAACATCACTGTAAGTACACACAAAGCGATATAATTTGCACACATGATTAACCGTCGAAAATAAACGATATTTTTTCGTGTAGACCAATAAATAATTTTTACGATTCCGCGCCCGAGACAATGTCTCGTATATACGAATGATGTCGGTGATTTTTTTAAGTCGCACATTAGTCATCTGCACACCAACTTACTATAATATACCATGCGCCGAAAACACCGTGTACGTGGGAAAATAACTGGTTTTGCTCTCAACCCGTCACGCGATTGCTGCAGTTAGTCGCAAAATCATCATGCGCAATTTTCCCGACAAAAACGAAAAACAAAAAAATGTCGCCCGTTTTATTACCTTTTTCATATCAATATACGCCTAAAGTCATTTTTTCCCCGTGCGAATAAGGGTGGTTTCAAAAAAACATTTTGAACTGTTTCCAAATCCACCACGAGCTTTTTTTTATCTTTTTTTTTTCCACGCGCCAAAGGGCTCTTGCGTTTACGTATATACTTGTTTAGGCGTGGTCGTAAATTCCCTAAAAGCCATTATCAATGACAATAACAGGCGGCGTGTAATTTCGCCTTAGGCTTTTATCTCCAGACTTATTTATTTACTCTTCGTTAAAAAGTAAAATAAAAAAAATAATGTAAACGTTTATATCGTCCGTTTAGCACACGTATTAATGACTAAGAATATCAATAAAATTATTAGTTTTCTCGACGAATCGACGGCGGTGGTTGCAATTTCGAGAACGTTTTTCAATCGTCTACGATGATATATAGATGTGAATTATATTTATAATATATTGAGAAAAAAAATTGAAATTTCATATTTTAAAAAAACCTTCGAATATCCACTTACACCCGATGGTTTGGTATTGAAAATAAAAATTCGATTTCAATGCGTGACGGCTGATCGTACTCGTATTAAAGATATTAACCGAGTTCGATAAAAATATGAAAAAAAAAGCTCGTAGTTTACAACTCTCCCGCAGCGAGCTTTAACTTTTCCCCGCATAAAACCTTTTATTTATTTATACGAAAAAAAAACCTAAACACTTTTATATTCTTGCACAGTATAATAATAATATTATGTATAATAATGCTCTATTGCACTGCAGCCGTTCGAACCGGTACGCGTTCCGTGAAACGCAGTGTATCGTAATATTTTTATTGTTCAGAAATCGAATTTTTCGTCATAAAAATATGTATACGGACCAGAAGAGATGAGTGTTGTTATAGCGTTTTGAGACCGTCGAGACGACGACGGCAAAGACATGCAATAAGTGGCGAAAATTCAATTTATAAATAAATACATATATATTTTTATTTTCAGAATGCTTTACGGGAATAAAATCAAAAACTTGCCCGGTGGCGTATTTCACGGACTGACTTCATTGCAACTCTTGTGAGTATCAAAGAAAAACAAAAAAAATGAAAACAATAAAATCAGGAAACTGTGTTATTACTTTCACGTTGTTTTTTGTTTTGTTTTTTTTTTTTTCCTAGGCTTTTGAATGCTAACGAAATATCGTGTATACGAAGAGACGCTTTCAGAGATTTACACAACGTCAATTTGCTGTAAGTAAAAACTAGACGGTTTTGTTCGTTAATTTGTTTTTTCTTTCCCCTTTGCCCAACCACTCGTCTACGCGCGTAAATATGTAATATATACGTAATAAAAAAAACACCGAGTCAGGTACGATGGTGGCGGCGGCGGCAGATTGAATAAAATTGAAATGTAAAGACGCGCGGGGGTAGTGTATGGGCTCGGATTACCTGTGAAACAATCGCTTTCGGATTTCCAGGGCCAAATTGTGAATATTCATGGGTATTTTCTCTCGCTTTCATTCGATCTCAGCCCGCGCCCGACCGTCTCATCGCATTCGATATTCAATATGGCCGTCGTGTCATTTAAATCCGACAGGTCTTGTTTTGAAATTAAAAGCATCCCGTCACCGATATATGACGCGAGTACGTGACAAATAATGAACAAGAGTGTCTTCGAATCGTCGTAGTCGCGCGTATACCTACATAGTTACATAATGCAAAATCAGACGAATTTTCATTCGGTTTAACCGCGAGGAGACTAATTTAGAATAATTGAAATATTGGATCTATTTTTTGCAGATCGCTGTACGACAACAACATAAAATCGCTGGCAAACGGGACGTTCGATTACATGCGCAGTATACAAACACTGTAAGTATTAAACCGCATTTATTGAACTGTTCAGTTAGTTGATGTAGTAGAGGATATAAGGTGTCAGTATAAAATGCAATTAGGGGAGGAAGAAAATTGTGTGATTTTAGTACTCCAAGTCTCAAAACTACTTCCCCTCCTCCACCAAAAAAAATCAATGAGTAATATTCATCATTTTAGCACAAATAATTAATTTTAATATTTTCATAATAATTTACGTTATTTTACTGTTCAAATTCATTAGTTCATATATTCAGATATAATAATAACAATCACAATAAATATAATCCGAGTCTCATACCTTACATAAACCTAATCTAATGTGTCCAGTAGCGGTTTGGATCGACCTTTCTTCTCTTCCATATGAATTATTGAGTGGTTAGTTTCTAAATCAAATTTTGGCCTCTTCAAATTCAAATGATTAATTTCGAAAAATATAGTATTAAATGCGCTCTGTGTATCAATGCCATCATTACATCTTTGGGGTATTATAATGCGTAAAATTAAAGTGTAACCAGCAGTTCAGATTTTATATTAACCGTTTTCAACATTTCTTAATTTATTCCGGAGAATTTTAAAATAATTTTATCACTATTAAGTTTCTACAATTATAAGTTATATTAATTGTCTACGTTTTAAAAGTGATGTGACTACTTTATAAATTATTACTATATTATTTTTCACAATCGACATAACATACAACGATTTCGTTATGGAAATAATTTAATGTTATAACTCTTGACCCAGTATGGGTTTAAAATTATTTTTAAATATATATTACTCACTTTTAACAAAGTTTCATGGCCACACAATAGTAAAGAATGACCTTTTCTATAATATGTCTCTGACCCACCGTTATGAATTCCTAAACACGCCACTGTCAATGATATTATTTATAATTGAGGAATATTGATCGCACGTTGTATTGTTATTTAAATGTATTTCATATATTTAATAGAAGAAAATGTATTTTTTTTTTTAATGTCAAATATATATACAAAAATTAATATAGTAATTATTAAATTCCATAACCACAAAATTATACGTTAAAGTGTTTTAAATGAGTTTGGGATGAGAATGTTGGCACCCTTAGAAATTAAGGTCTAACTGCTTCTACGTTATTGCGTATACGACCTCACATTATTATTATTATTATTATTATTATTATTACTGCTATTACTATTATGTCTTTAGACGCACAGTTTGATGCTTAAAATATTATAGTCTCGTCCGAAACCTCGCGCGTATAGACGGCTTTCTAATGAAGGCGTTCACGACACAAATGAATCTCAAAGATTAATGTTTCCGTGATTAGTAATCACATTAATACTATCGCGAGATGTCTAAACGTTTGCTTATATAACCGGGCTCGCGTCGAAACTTCAATTTTTCGGCGAACCAATCACTCGTAATGTCAAATGCACGTACCGTTTTCCTTTTTCGCGAGATCAATATTTTATATACTCGTCGAGTGTTCGTTAATAACTAATACTACTATGACGTACCTTCTTACATATTTATATATTATATATACTTTACATATTTGTATCTTCCTAGAAAGTCCGAAAATCCTATGCTCTGTAAAATGCATAGGCGTGCGCAGGGGGTATGCAGGGAATGCAGCTGAACACAATTCCTTATTTCCATAAATATCAAAGATTAATAAAAATTACAATATATTTGGTTTTCAAACTCCTTTATAAATATAATATTATTATTATATTGTTACATCCATAAGTGATAAGCCCCCTGGTTTATTTTTTTCAATTTAATACATCCGCCAAGTCCCAATGGAGAAGCAACGAATACCCATGATGCAAAGTGTGTCCGGCTTTTTTTAAATTTAAATTTTTTTTCTTTGAACAATTGTTTGTGTAAAAATACTTATCCAAAAAATTCGATGAAAATTTTTTTGAATTATAATTTTGTTCTAGATGGTACTTTAAAAAGGTAATATTTCAAAATTCTCAATACAATTCCAAAATTTGCCAAAAATGCCTTTAAAACATTTATCTCAGTCTAAATTTTATGAAAATTAAAATATAAGTGGGCTGTTATATAAAAATATCTTGATAAAAGACAATTTGTAATACGTGATAAAATCTTTTTTTTCTAGCACTTTTTTCTTTTATCAATTTTTTTTTTTTTTCATTTTTTCAGGTAATTTTAGAGTAAATATAACTAACTGAGTAAAAAAATAAACAAATTCCCATCCGAAAGCAGATAGTACCCATAGTGCAAAGTATGTCCAGTTTTTTTACCATAATTTTAATTGCTTATAATAATATTCGGAAACACCTGTAGGAGGCCACTGCATACACTGAAAAAGAAGTCTGCGTACGGCCTATGGTTGTACGCGTGCGACGGTCAGAGCTAGACAAATAATGCTAGTGAACATTATTATTATAATTTAATCGGTATTTTATAATTAAATCGTTTACGCGTCGAATAATATTACACGTGAATTCGATACCAATATTACAAATTGAGCGTTCCCAAACTCCTCTCTGTGGATACGCATTAATATGATTGTGCAGCTGAACGTTTGTCAGTAGCAATAAGTTATATCCGAGTAATAACGCGCGAAGTACCTAGTAATTCGTTCGCAGAGAAGTAATATCACAACGTTAATTCCATTTATAGTGATAAAACCGTGTTCAGTTATTACGTTCAGACTCTTGCATTAAAGTGAAGCGAAATTTACACACGTGCACTAGGACGATTTCATTTTATCTGGTCTTGGAATACAAATGAATACAAAAAATCAATAATTCTCTGTTATTTGAAAATAATAATTACGACTACAGTTTAATGGCAGGAAATCCAAATTCGCTAAAAAAAAAAACGCTGGTTTTGAGTTTTGAACATCACAAAAAAAAAATAAATATTGTTTGTGTTCTATATTTTCAAATTCACCACTTTAGTTTATTGCACGCACGGGTACGATAAGCTTTCATGAATAAATTTGATTTTCATTAAATTAATTAATGTTAAAACTATCTAAATCCATTGGAAAAAAAATCGAATGCACTTAGTACGCAAAAATGTCGCAGAGAACTCACCCCTCAAAAAGTGTAAAAAGTAACAATCAAATAATACCTCAGAGTTGTTTTTTTTTCACGTAGCAGTCTTATGCTAATCTCTTTAGGTGCCGTGGAAAAAATTAACAGTTGACATTTCACGTGGCCTTGATCCAAATTTATGCGGTCAAATATATTTTCCCTATTCTCGCGCGGGAAAACTCAGAAATAAACGACCGGCAGCTTAAAATGAAATTAATTCAAAAATGGCCGACCGCATTTCCATTTCAATTCCGAGACGTTCTCGAGGAATAGAAAAAGGAAAAAATCCGCCACGATATGAAACGCAGGAGAGGGGGTGAGGGGGGGGGGAGAAACTGAGAGTGTATATAATAGATTTTTAGTCTCGATTGTATAATATCAGTTGGAGATTATTTTTTTCTACCGGATATTTGTTTCCGCTTTTTTTTGGCCGGTCCGTTTCCTGCTCATATACAACGCGAAAGACGACGGTCGTTGTGAGTATATACTGAGTAAGTTGTACACACTACCAGTGTTATTAGCATTGAAAAACTTTTCGTACGAAAACTTCTCGGTGAAATGTCTTTTTCTTCGGTTATAAATATAAAACCATCGTGAATTTTACCAGATGCGCCTTCCATTATTATTATTTTTGGACAACCCGACCCCCCGCCACCGTTGCGTGGGACATTGTTTACTTTGCACTATTTGTCTTAATAGCCATCAAAACAATCATATACGTCTTCGAGACGGGTGGAAGTGCCGGAAATGGTGGAAAGGGATGCAAGGGGGATGGACCATTAACCGGCCAAAAATATAATATATAGGAGAAAATTATTATTTTCTCGAATAAATAAAGTGAAAAAAATATACTGTACGAGATTTGTTTGTGTGTATATTATTTTTTCATTCATTTCAGGCATTTGGGTAGAAATCCATTTAGCTGCGACTGCAACTTGCGCTGGTTATCGGACTATTTGCATAAAAATCCAATAGAAACATCGGCCGCTCGGTGCGAATCGCCGAAAAAGTTTCAAAAACGAAGAATAGACAGCCTGAGCAATGACAAATTCAAATGTAAGTAATATTTTATTTTCGTGTGCACGTTGTAGAAAATGTTATTACATTTCTTCCGGGCCATAATACGCCAGGTACGTTGTACGTTTATCGGCCGAGATTAAACGATTTATCGTGCCAAAGCACACAAACTAGAAATGAAATTACTGTGTGCAAACACCTTTTTTAAATGTCATAAAAAATGTCTTTTTGAAAAATAACTTGAGTATAAAACAATTTTTCAGTTCAAGAGCAATGGTTGAAAGTATCGAAAACACATAAATATTAACTTCGTGTAAACGTAACCGTGTTCATGCAAAAATTATAATACGTATCTTATAGCTGATGTAACCATGAGTAAAATAAACAACTTCATAATTAAAAAAAGATGCGCTTTTGATAAAAAAAATTACACAATATTTATATGACAAAATATATTACTGTAGTGCGGTATAATATTCAAATAATGTTAATCAAGATAATTTAGTTAGTAAAAAATTGCATTACTCAAAATTACCTGTACATAATTTTAAAATAAAAGTGTAAATTCAATTCTGAAGATTTAATTTTTAAAAATGACAATAAAGATTTTTAAGATATTAAAGGAACGTTAAGAAAATTAATGTACTACATTTTATGACGCTTCATAAATTGGTTTTTAAATATTTAGCTCATGAAATTATGATTATAAAAACATCAGCTGTGTTGTTGTAACTCATTTACAAGAAGAATGTACGTTATTTATTTACCTATTTAATGTAATAAACAGTAACATTATATTTATGTAAAATATTTTGATTTGAATTCCTTTGAATATCACCCTATAATATGCGACAGCTAATAGAATTATCTCTTGTGTTTATTCTTACGAATTTATCGGAACTTTAAAAAAAAATAATAATAATAAGATCAATTTCGTTTCCGTCGACAGGCCTGGACGATATGAAATCTAAACCAAGCGATTGTTTCTCAGACGTCCCTTGTCCTTCGAACTGCTCCTGCGACGGTACTGTTGTCGACTGTTCCGCGCGGTCTCTAACCGAGATACCGAAGGACATACCGATTTACACTACCGAATTGTAAGTTAAACACTATTTTAAAAAATTCACTGTAAAATTAATTTTAATGTGAAATTATTTTGTATTTTCCACTCTCAGAATTTTGAACGATAACGAAATCGGAAAAATCAAGTCGGACGGTTTGTTTGGGCGTTTGCCTAATCTCCAGAAACTGGAAATGAAAAGAAACCTTATCAGCAGTGTCGAAGCGAACGCTTTTGAAGGCGCCATCAAATTATACGAACTGTAAGGATATAAACTATTATTATTATTATTATTGTCTAGTAATAGATCATCTATCATTGGTCATCGTTTTCTATTTTGTTTTTATTTTGTGTCCGCTTAGAAACCTGTCGGAAAATAAGATTCGTCAAGTGCACAACAAAATGTTCATTGGTCTTCACAACATGAAATCTTTGTACGTTCAAAAACGATCGGAGTGAAACGACCAAGGCAAAGATTCGATAATTGATGTGTTTTTATTTTTGCTTTTAGGACTTTGTTGAACAACGAGATTACGTGTGTTATGCCCGGGTCGTTCGATTACTTGCCGGCCCTCAGAACCCTGTAAGTATAATCAATCTAATTAAAAAAAAAATAAAAAAAATAAATCCCTTCGAAATATAATATTCTGTAATTCCCTGTGTTCGCGCGTGCTTTCTAGTAACTTGCAAATGAACCCGTTTAATTGCAACTGTCACCTGGCCTGGTTTGCCGAGTGGCTGAAGAGACACGGGCTAGTGGCCGGAAGTCCGCGATGCGCCGGACCCGCTCGAGTCATGGACGTTCCCATACACGACCTGCCGTCGTACGAGTTCAAATGCACCGGTAATTTTTACAGCTACGAAATATTACATTATTATTTTGTCCGTCGGGTTTCAGTGCGTAACGATTTTTGATGTGAAATTTCATACCGATCGTTCGTTTTCCTAAATTCTATACGTATACCCTACGTTGACGCGGCATGCACACAACTCATTTGCATTGCTGCAGATTATCCGCAATAATTTTCATCCAGCTCGGGCGCTCAACAAATTGTCCGTAAAATCGTTTTTACAAATTCAAAGTCAACCCGATACCCGAACCACGTCCTTTATTCCAATACCGTAAAACTGACTACGTAAAATAACAAATTTAAATTGTCTTATCGCTAAAGTTGTAAAATTCATCACGTAAGGAAAATGAGTAGCCAAATTTTTTTTTATTTTCATACCAGGGAGATAAATATTATTCGATCGTGGAGTAGGCTCATCAAACTTGTTCCTAATAGATTAATATTGAATCAACATTTAACACCCAAACATGTTGATATCGAAGTTATAAAAGTGTTAAATAAAATAATCATTGTTGTTGATTGAAAATGTAATCCTTTTGTATTTGTTTTTTATCAACAAAGTGTCATAGAAATCATGTTAATACATTACCATTATCATAGTTACGAAATATAAATTATATTTGCACCAATGTTTTCCCTTAAAGGGGAAAAATCGCATTATAATTTTATTATAATTGTTATTATTATTATTATTATTATGTCTTTATATTGAATTTCAGGCGATAACGATCAAGGTTGTCTTGGCGACAACTATTGTCCGCCAAAATGCACGTGCATCGGAACCGTGGTGCGTTGTACAAGGGCGAAGTTGACAGAGATACCCAAAAACATTCCCGTCGAGACTTCGGAACTGTAAGAATATCGCATTCGAAAAACATTTACGTAATAATTATGATAATAATATTTTTTTTTTCGTTTCCAGATACTTGGACGTGAACGAAATCACTTCAATCAAAGTAGACAGACTGAACCATCTGAAATCGCTAACTAGACTGTAAATGAAATAACATAACCAAATATTTAAATAGCTTAGGTATATATTATACATTGACCGTTTCGTTTTTCTAGGGATTTGAGCAACAACCATTTAACAGTCTTATCGAACAACACATTTTCTCAACTGTCAAAACTGTCTACTCTGTAAGTTAATTTCAGCGTGTGTCCGTGACTTTTTCGTATACATAATATTATATAACACGAGCATTTTGCATATTTCAGATTATTGGGCTACAACAAACTACAATGTCTCGAACGGAATTCACTGTCCGGTCTAAAATCGTTGAGAATCATGTAAGTAGTGTACTGTTTACAATATAAAACCTTTAAAACCGATGATCAAACGAATGACAATTGTAAATTTTATTTAGTTCATTACATGGAAATAATATCTCATTGATACCGGACGGTACGTTTTCGGGCCTCGACTCGATCACCCATTTGTAAGTGTATTTTATCGAATTATTATTAGCATTTCAAAAATGTATGGTTAATATTACATCAATAACGTTTGTAAAAATGTGTCAATGATTTTTTTTTTTTTTTTTAACCGTGCAGAGGTATCGGTTCCAACCCGCTTTACTGCGATTGTAGTCTACAGTGGTTAGCGGAATGGATAAAAAAAGATTTCATCGAGTCGGGTATAGCCAGATGTGCCGAACCTTCGTCCATGAAAGACAAACTCCTCTTGTCCACGCCTGTTTCGAGTTTCGTCTGTAAAGGTCGGTGTAACTATAGATTTACGGTTTGCGGCCATTTACTGACACGTGTCTCTGTTGTGCGTTTTACAGAACCAATCAGCAAAGAAATCTTGTCCAAGTGCAACGCGTGCTACAACAACCCTTGTTCGAATCAAGGACTCTGCGAGCCTCTGCCGGAAAGACAGTACAAGTGCCGGTGCAATCCGGGTTATCATGGTAAACATTGCGAAAACATGATCGACGCGTGTTACGGTAATCCGTGCAGGAACGCGGGAACTTGCAAACTGCTCGAAGAAGGCAGATTCAGGTAAATACAATAATTTTGTACTTTTTCACGTCCAGTATCAGTTTTTCGCGCTTTTAATTATTACTCTACGAGTCATGGCCATCAACTATGGTTAACATGGTAGAATCAATTAAAATATACGTCTATTCCGACCAAACGTTTTTCGATAGTAGTTGTATAAGACATTTTTTTTGCAAGTGAATATATATTTAAATTACTTCAATTACTAAGTCGAAAACACAAATTTATCATTTATTATCTCTATACATTGATTTCAAAACAATAAATTTCATCCTAAATATTCCTCACCGGTATTACATTTTGGTATACAAATTATTTTAATATTAATACAATTACATACGTGTGGATCTCGTAGTACACAAAGTACACGCATGCTCACAGGCGGTTACTGAAGAGAACTTGAGGAATCTAAAACCCTCCCTGGATATTTTCAAAACCCCTCGGTAGGTTTTAAACTCTCTGTCACATATTTTAACACGAAACTAAAGGAATGGTCTTTATTTTAATACAGAGAAAAATGTTTTATGCAAATGTATTGACACTGATAAAATCATTGAAATATTTGTAGAAAAATATTCAAATTATGAGCTGTACCGCATAATACATATAACATAATAATATTTATTACTAGGGCTGTGAATTTCTAAGAAACTGAACTTTTAGCTTATTAAAGCTCGTGCATTTCCGATTTTAAAACTTTTATTTCAAATTTTTTTAACAATCTTAATACGGACTTTAATTACGAACACAAACATTAAAATACTAAATAATAAAACAAAAAAAAAATAATGTTCAAAGGTTGATACTCAATTTAAAATAAAAAATCTATTATTTTGTAAATGTATAAAAATAAAATAAAATAAATCAAAATCAATGTATAGTTTTTACACTATATTTTTATATTAATATGAAGTGCAATAAGTAATAACTAATAACTATAAACTGATTTTTTTTTTCATTTTTACATACGTCATATATGTCTTATGTAATAATATGATAATAATTGTCTATGTCGGCAATTTTCAGGATTTTTAAAATTGTGATTTTTAGTTTATTTGTTGACATTTTAATTGAATTTTATACTTCATTTTTTGTCAGAATTTTAAGCGCATTTTTAAGATTTAGAATGCATTTTTAAATGTTTTTTACTGCATTAAATTCAGAATCCTATTTATCACCCCAAATATCTACATTATAAATGTTCTGTTTCTTTAATTATTTTGATACAATCAGAATATCAATGAAATATTTATGCATTAGTACAATAATAATAATAATAATAATAATTAAAATCACTTTTGGAAAGTCCAAAAGGAGGCAAATGACCCATTTCCCCTCCCATTCAGACGCCTATAACCGTTGGTTAATAAACATTTCCGTTATTACTCAATCAACAACTCCGACGAAACCATTGAATTAATCTCTCGCTAAAACACAATTAATGCTCTGCTTAACAAACTGTGCAATAGCTATAATACTTCACACAGAATTTTATACGTTGAATGCGTTTCACATTATACTTAGTACTAAAATATAGCAAAGCACACTTTACGAGTTACTCTGCAGTTTATATCATCGTGCTAACTCAATACCCCGACACTTAAACATTTAGAAGTACGAGAATAACTGTTATTGTGGGTGAAATTCTTGGTCGAGTTGAAATCCACCGTGGTCAAACTTTTAATAAGCGTCTGTCTGGACGGATAATTAAACGAACCGTGTTTATTCTAGTTGCCAGTGCGCCCCCGGTTTTACCGGTGATCGTTGCGAGACGAACATTGACGACTGTTTGACTAACAAATGCGAAAACAACTCCACTTGCGTAGATCTAATACAAGCTTACGAGTGCCGCTGCTTGCCTGGATACACGGGTACGAATTTTCGTCATAGCTTTTTATTTTCATGTTTAACGATACTTAATGGAAACGATTTATGACACAGGTGATTATTGTCAGACGAAAATCCAATTCTGTTCCAAAGACTTCAATCCGTGTCACAACGGTGCCAAGTGCGTGGACCACACTACGCATTATACGTGCGAATGTCCATTGGGATTTTCCGGTGACAATTGCACGATAAACAACGACGACTGTCAGAATCACATGTGCCAGGTAGACGACGGATATTTATTTTATTTTTACGATTATTGAAATTAATGTTATTATTAGAATGGCGGCTTATGCGTGGATGGCATTAACGATTACACGTGCAAATGTATCGGTGAGTATACGGGAAAGTTTTGCGACGTATCTCCGATTGTCGCACTCATGTACCCGCAGACTTCGCCCTGCCAACATCACGAATGCAAAAATGGAATATGTTATCAGCCGAACGGGTCTACGAACGACTATTTATGTAAATGTGCTCCAGGGTACTCAGGTATGTGTACAGTGTTCACGTTCATTCATCCGGATTCGGGACATTTTTTCATATATATATATACATATGTGTGTGTATATATTTGTTTTACAGGCAAACGGTGCGAATATCTAACTAGCTTGAGCTTTGTGCATAACACTTCGTTCGTCGAACTAGAGCCGTTGAGAACGAAACCAGAGGCCAACGTGACAGTAGTGTTCACGACCACCCAAGAAAACGGTATTCTGCTGTATGATGGCCATTCCGAACACTTGGCCGTTGAACTGTTCAACGGACGTATCAGAGTCAGTTACGACGTGGGAAATTATCCCGTTTCTACGATGTACAGGTAAGTGCTTCCCCACTCAGCGTTTTATCGCACGCAATAACGTATTGTCATGTATACGATATTTTTCTACGCATAGCTTCGAAATGGTAGCCGACGGTAAACAACACATGGTCGAACTTTTGGCCATTAGAAAAAATTTTACCCTGAGGGTCGACGGAGGCATAGCCAGATCGATAATCAATGAGGGATCCAGGGACTACTTGAGACTGACTTCGCCGTTGTATATCGGGGGCATACCCTCTGAACCAGGGACCGAAGCCTTCAATCATTTCCATCTCAGAAATTTGACTAGTTTTAACGGTCAGTAATTATTTCTCATGAGTGATTCTACTCGTTTAACGAGACATGTATAAATATTATATTATATGACTATACAGGTTGCATGAAAGAACTGTGGGTCAATCATAAACTAGTTGACTTCATGAACGCGGCACGTCAGCAAAAAGTCACTCCCGGGTGCTCGTTACTGCAGGACGAAGAGCAGATGGTGGAAGAAGAAGGAGTGAAATCGACGAACGTTGCTGAACAAGAACAGAGCTCGACTATGGTGGACGAGGAACAGATAGAACCCCAAGAGGGTCCGATGGAAGAGGAAGAAGATGAAGAGGATGAGGACGAGGATGAAGAGTTGGAAGAGGACCCATGTTATAGTAATCAATGCCACAAGGGCAGCAAGTGCGAGCCCAAAGGGATTAAAGACTACGTGTGCAAGTGTCAGCCCGGATGGTCGGGCAAGTATTGCACGCAAGGTGAGTTCTGGTGCATATAATAATATGCCTTGTCACTTTAGTGCTCGTATCAAAATGGAACGAAGAATGAATTTTTGAAAAAAAAATCCCTTGTTCTTCAACTCTTTCTCCCTCGTTGTTCCTTCCTGATAATGAAATATCATCCCGCTGTGATCCAAGCACAGAACGCAATATTCATTACGCCATTCTATCAAACAGATATAGTATGCACATATCGCATATTATGTATACCGGGGCTTGGAACCTGTAATAGTTTTGGGTTTTATGAATGTTTTCAATAATTATTGGTTTTCGATCACTAGTCACAAAATCCCCGAAAATTATCAACGATTTTTGCTTTTGATAAATAAACAAGCTTTTGAATATGTTATTTTTGGCTACTAGTTAAACTTAATATTTGAAACTGTCATTATTATATTGTTAGTTAACTATTAAATCATTTTTTCTAACTTCAATATTACGTTTTCCTTCAAATTTTAAAAGCTTATAAATTATCTCCAAACTACAAAATTGAATGTATGAACAATAACGCATATTTAGAAAAAATACCTATAAGTTCGTAAAAATACGGTTTTTCGTTTATGTATTAATCGTTAACTTTAGGATTTTCGATACCGGTTTTTAGAATAGTGTCTGGAATAAAACGAACTGGTTTTTAAAAGTATCGGTTCCAGCGATAGAAAACAAAAACCCTTCCAATGCACTGCGATTCTTATAAAAAGTCGATTATTCTATAAACCAGTAATCACATTAAACGAAACTCATTGTAATACCTACGTGTTTTTAAATACACAAGTTTTTAGGGACAGCATATTTACCCGAATTCGACCATAGGTAATAAACTAGTAAAATTTCATGGAAGGAAAGAGGATTAAAACGAAAGGGTGTTTACGAGCAATTTTTTCAATTAAAACTTCTTCTTCTTCAGGTGTTTATCCGATTAGAATGTTAGCGACCATTCCAGCAATGCTCTCTCTGTCTGTTGCGACACGAAACATCTCTGATGAACTCTTTCCATACCATTCCCTTAGATTATGAAGCCATGATTTTCTTCTTCTGCCTGAGCTTCTTTTTCCATTGCAAAATGGCTTGGCAAAAATTCGGCTTATTTTTCGTTTCAACGAAACTGTTATGCGTACAACTCTCTTCGGGAGATTTCAAATTCGCCCCCTCCCCCTCCCCATCAGCCCTTCGAAACTCGTTCGCGACCACCGTTGACACTGAATTTGTTCACGCAGGTCCCACTTGCAAGAAAGTGCCGGTGCGCGATTATTACACGGAGAACAACTGCCGGTCGCGCAAACCGCTAAAGATGGCCAAGTGCGAAGGCGGCTGCGGCACGAGCTGCTGCCGGGCCCGCAAGACCAAGAAGCGGAAGGTGCGGTTGATCTGCAACGACGGCACGCGTTACACCAAGGACATCGAGATCATACGGAAGTGCGCGTGCGCTAAGAAATGCTACTGACTACCAGGCCCCTCCATGGAACCGTTGCCCCGGTCCGTCGCACCAACAGCCGCCACCGCCGCCGCCACCACCACGCTAACGCCACCGCACCCGTCGTCGCCACTGATCGTCGTACTACCCCACGTCGCGGTAGCGGACCGTTCGTCGTCCACGCGACTCGCGAACGTCCGTCGCGACGAAGGAGGCCTACGGCAGCGGCGACGACACGGACAACGGTCACAGCCTCGCGGCTGGACGGACGACGCGCTCGTGTATCTAACCGCGTACGCGGCCTTCTCCGTCGCCGTCGAGCTGCTGATCGTTGTCATATGGTCCGTCAGCGTTTGTATATATCTTCTTCTGCCGTAACCACCGCCACCACCACCCCTGCACCTTAGCATAGTATTCGTTTTTATCACAATACAACTACTTCCTATTATTAATAATAATATGTATTATAATAACAACAACAACAACAACACCCGTCATCGTCGTCAGCACCACCCACCGGATAGCCATCATCATTTCACCAAATCACTTTACGCGTAACTGTAATAACGATAAATAATACAAATACGTTCTGTCCGACCATGTACGGAGGAGAACAGCCCCGTGCAGTATCTCCGAAAATTCCATTTTTTTTTTTTACCCCCGGGCCATTTATTTTAATAATGCTAGAATTTTTTTTTTTTTTTTTTTACACCGCGATTTTAGTAACCTTTGGTGACGCGCGCAGTACCACAGACTTATTTTCCGTCCTAATAAAAAATTCATTTTTTTTTTCCATGTAATTTTATATCAATTATGGTTAACTAAGTGACATCATAAAAAAAAAAAAAATTATAATTCACAATTTTTCATTCTTTAATAGTATATTCGTACACTTGTCAAGCGAGCGTGGGATAAATTTTCGCCGAACTGTGAACTCATTTCGCATTCGTATGCGATTTACCCGCTGACTAATATAAGCGTTGCAATATTTCAATCGTTTCGTTTTTATTATTGGTAGTAACGGTAAATAATAACTCAATGCGCGCGTCACTAAAGATTTAGGATCTACTGAATTTTTATGTGGAGTGATCTCAATAGAGCGATTACTTACACGAACTTTACAAAATGCATTGCACAGTTACTGCAAATTTAATTCCCAAACCTTTCGTCCAGATTACCGGGTAAACATGCAGCACTTAAATCATAAAATCCAATTTCTAGAAGATATCTCCGAGACACTTGCTGCACACACTTCATTTTCGCGTAATATTCAGTACTCTTTTGCTTGACACTACATTTTAAAATCACTTTTAAACGTTTCTCTTGTCTGCATTTCACCTCAGACAAAAAAAAACACGCGCGAAATCGATCAATAAATCAAAATATAAAATATTCCAATTTTTTCTTTTTAGTCTGGCGTTTACTGCACTTTCCCCGTTAGTAGGACAGTAATATTTTGTATTGTTTTCGTCCTCCTCGGTTTCGACACTATTATTTTATTATTTATTCTTACTAGGTAACTATATTTTTAACGAGTATATACCTCTTTTATACCTACCTACCAACTAATTATCGTAATTAATTTATTTGTATTATTTTATATTTTTATTATTATTATTTTTTTTTTACTACGTAATTTAATAACTATATAATACTATATTTAACGTATACTTAAAATCTCTTCGAGACAACCTGGCACGCGACCAATATGATACCAAATATTTATAACCATATTATTATCTCGATAATCGGCACTCATGTATTTTGTGTGTTTAGTGTGTATATTATGCTAACACTTGAGCTACATATTCGGTTCGACTACCTATTTAAATTAATTATACTCACCTCACAATAATGAAATGCCATTTGACATGACAATAAGTCAAAACACTCCTTATTCTAAAACCGATCACGCGAAACTCTCTCTATATATATTTATATATACAAATTACAGTGCCCATCTGTGTCCATATAATTATATAATTTTATTATTTTGATATGTCATTATATTATACGCAGTCGACATTTTTAGTGTATTAGGTATAATGTAATATATTATGATATTATACATATAGTATTTAGTCGCTGTTATTAGAAATCGAACAGTAATATTATTATTGATCTGTTACAACGAGACCCGTTTCCCAGTGTAAATATTTCAAATACAGTCCGTATTTATACGGCATTATAATAATATAAGCAATAAAATATAATATTATGTATATTCCTCTGGTGCATTGGTTAAAGCAAGAAGAAATTTATAAACAACAACGAAACCCATAATGCATATATTATAAAAATACGTATGTATAATATAATATACATACAATATATGATTATGGCGTGTGTGCGTGTGTGTACGTTTCCGGAGCAAAAAGAGCACATTTTTTTTTTTTTTATATATATATGTGCGGAGGGGCCTTTTTCAATGTTTTTCATTTTATTTTTATACATCGTCTTTTTGTATAGTGTACAAGTGTAGAGTTCGTTAAATTACAAAAAGTAAATATATATATTACATGAAAATTTAAAAAAAATAAAAAAAAAAAAGTTATATTATATAATAATTATTGGAATGACCGTTATCGCGTTTGACCTTATCCGGTTCTGTTTTGTGTAACATTTGATGTAATATTACAGTTTTTCATTTTATATAAGAAAATATTAGTATGTATAGACATAATATTTATAAATGTCATGTAAATAGGCAGATATTGTTTTTTTTCCTTTTTTAAGTGTTTTCGATCAAATCGAATATGTTACAACAAAATCGATTGAATATTATTAATTTATTATTACATATGTTTATCCACCAGTAAATACTCCACAAAATTTAAGATTCGTACTCCACCTAATTACATACTTTATACATAGTATACGCAAAAAAGTTTTATTTATATTTTCATAAAAATGTACGCACAAAACGTGACATACGTATAATTTCACTAAAAATGATTGTGAAAATAATTTTTTCTTTTTTTTAATCTCATGATGTTTTACATTTTATTAAATTTATCTATTTTATCACTGTAGTTAAAGAAAATGATCAATTTTCTGTCAAAAGCATTTCGCTCCCGGTCTCCCAACCTAAAACTATATTATTATTATTATTATACCACATATTTATTTATAATAAGACTTGAATACTTTATTTTTTTATGTAAAACTTTTAAGTTAATTATATTTGGTACAATCATTTTGATTTTGTGTTTCGAATAAGTTATATTTTTTAAACAGAGTGTTTATTTATAATTTTCCGACTTATATAATAGCATGATAACATATATGTGTTTATACATATATCTTAATTAGTTAACACTGTATAATTATTATTACTATTATTATTATTATTGTATTGAGCCGCACGTTGTGGAAACTTAAAAGTTAGAAGACAATACACCTTCCCAATATATTAGCGGTCACCGTTTTTTTACCGCCAAATTCCAAAATATCTTCTATATGATAATAATATAATAAAACAGTATACTATTTTCTAAAACAAACCTTTAAAATTACTACTACTATTATATAGCTGCTTTAGACTAATAATAATGTAATGCTTATGTTATAAATTTAAGCTCCAAATAAACACTATATTGTATTTTACATTGATTTTATTGATGTTTTTAAATTATTATTATAACATGTTTTGGAAATTCAAGTGAAAAAAAAAATAGAAAATGAAATGTATATACCCATAAAGCCTACACGTGTTTTATTTATTTTTAAATAATTTATCTTGCAATCATAAGTCATAGTCAAACACTGCACACTTCACTTTGCAAAACTGTGAATAAAAACACAACAATCAGAAACCGCACAGGAATGTACAGTGAAACCGCACAGTGCTGTACATCCGTCATTGCAAAAATTTTAACTAAGACTTCTAATAAATTATGCTATTTAAATTGTCATTTATAAACAACTTTGTTTACATTTGACGCTCAATTAAATGTATACGAATGTTTATTATGAAAATGACAAAACAAAAATAAAAATTATTTTGTTACATTTAGAAAATAATGTATGCAATATTTGAATACATCACATTGCAGTAAATCAAATTCTTGTATAAAGTATAGATACACATCTTTATTTCATATTTCATTAAAATTATACAGTTTTTCTCTGCGACGCAATTGTACACAGCTCTTAATAATAGCACCGAGAGCTTATAGAGTCGTATGTGCAAAAGTGTGAAGAATAAAGAAGTAAAAGTATATTATTAATTTTCTAACTCGTCTTTGTTAAAATATAAAATATACAGTTTACATTGTAGGTCTAGTTTATGAGATCCGACAACGTTTTCCTACCTAGTGAATACATATTGGAAAAATCTGACTTGAATTTGGAGAAGTATGGTCTATTTTTAACTTTACTATTTTCTGAGATGGGTCTGATACGGGTTGTGAATCATAATGGCAACTCTATGACGGCAGTATTTTTTCGTGGTTTATTTTTCCATACTGACTACGTATTTGCGATAGCGTCAAAAACGCCTGAGAAAAAAAATAAAATGATAGGTAATAATTTAATCAAAAATCATAACATATTGTGTGTAAACAACCGAATGAAATAAAATTTCTAGATTTTTCCACACTATAATCAAAAATAAGATACAGTTAACATTAACATATAGCATTTTACGCTATCAAAATGTTCTCATTAAAATTTGAAACTATTGACCGATTTGGTGATTATCATATTATAATCACCAAATTATAGTATATATACTTCATTATTTATTTATTATACTTGTAATTATTGAGTTCTTTTGTTATGTACAGTTTTCTTCTCAATTTGTAATCACTATACGATAATAATATGGTTGATACAAGACGGTGATATTGAAATCTTTCGGCAACACTATTGGTGGATTACTATCGTATTGATATTTTATTGATGTTAATTGAAACTCAAAATACACAGAAGTTTTCATTCATATATTTTTGTATTTATAAGTAAAAAAATAGACATTGTTCTCGCCATCTGTATTTTTCACTACACGGTTGAGACTTGGTAGGAGTGTTAAATTTAAAAAAAATGATAAATATAATTATTCTAAACGGAGCTTTAGTTTCTACAAGACTATTTTATTTCAAAATTATATAGTTGATTATGATTATATAAAAAAAAATTAGCTAACCTAACCTGATTTTATGCTCCAATATTGACCGAGAAAAGAAAAAAAAATTGAAAAAAATTGTTAGACAAAAAAAAAAAAAAATTCTCCAAAATATTTTTCATGATAATATATTGTATATATAATTAAATCATTATATTAAAATAAATTTTAAAAAAAAAAGAGTTTTATAGCCGTTTTTGTCATATTTTAAGTAGTTTTTTCAAATTTAGAAAAAGCTATTAATAATTTGGAATAATTCTGATTCAAAAATTTGATGGTCCAAACTTTTGACAAGTATTTCTATACGAAAAAGTATACACAGAAAAGAAATCTTGTTTTTGATATGTAACAATCCCAGAATTAATGATATCAAAAATTGTATATTACCGATTCAGATTACAAAAAAAGTATTGTATATGATACTATATATAATAAATGTTATTTTCTATATACGTAAAGACTTGATATAATTTTCAAAATATTTTTTAAACTTTGAAAATTTTTAATATTTCAGGTTTTAAATCTCAAAAACAATGATGTAATATCATTTACGAAGTGAAAAAAAAATATGTTTTTAAAAAAGTATAGACAAGAAAGCCAGACCTACTTCGCACTACGGATATTCTTCGCTCATCGGGTCAGATACTCTTAGTGGGTGTGTAGAATTTTAAAGAAATTATAAATTATTTCTTCAATAATACAATTCTGAACGAAGTAAGTTAATAATATAAAGAATAAGAATAGTCGTCATTTTTAACACTCCTACCAAGAGTATCTGGCCCAAAAAGCGAAGAATATTTGTTTTGAAAAATATGTCCGGAAATCTTGTCTATACATTACTTTACTTCTTTTTTATCTATTAAATAAAGAAAAGGAAAAAAAATAATGAGAAATATAGTGTTAGAAAAATCCCCAATTTTTTTATTTTTTTTTTGATACTTTCAAATTTTTCTTGCGCCACAATGTTTCTCATATTATAGTTTATCTGTGTTTAAATTTTCATAAAGTTTCGATCAAAAAATTATGGTTTCTGAGTCGTTTTTGTCAAATTTTTTTAAAAAAAATGAGGAATTGAGAAATTCAAAAAATTACTTCTTCACACTACCAATTAAAGGCAAATCTGGTTTCAAAAAGTTGCTGATTAAGGCTTTTGGACAAGTAAATCCATACGAAAAAGTGTTCATAGAAAAAAAAAGAATAAATAAACATCATTGTAAAAACCTTTATCACTTCGTTCGGAAACTCAAAAAAAAAAAAAATGCATCAATAAAATTGATATATTATATTTTTTTTAAATAATGTTGGACTAAGTGTTGAGTGCATTTGAATACAAAAGTTGTACGAAACAAAACTTAAAAAAAAAATGAAGTTAGAAATTTCCAATATTTTCAAAACCTCTATTTAGTCTAAAAATTGTATCAGCCGTGTATTACTATTTCGTTTATAATTTCATCAATATTTTAAGTTAGTACGGGGTTTTGGGAAATTAACTTATCCGACCATATAAATATAGTACCTAATACATTTCTTAAAAATCGTATGTATCTTAAATTTTACCGTTTTCGTTTAATTTATCGGTAGTTCTATCACTATCTTAGAAAAAGTTATTGATAATTCGCTAAAATAACTCATTTAAAATCCCAATATTCAATATGATTTCTGATTTAGTTTAACTTATTTATTTTATTTTTTTTTAACTATTAACTATAATCACTTTTTACATTTTTTTTCCTTTTACGACAAATTATTAAAATTTTTAAAATTCAGATTTTTGTTTTTATATGTTTTATGTAAAACTTTAAATATCTGTTATGATCTCCGTCGTTAAAAAAACCTAGTTAAAACTTACGTTTTAACAGAAAAAAGTTGATTTTTTTTATATTTTCACATTTCACATTTGTATCTACTCAACAAGCCATTTCTAATGGCCAATCTACGCTACACTACTTTTAATATTTTTTTAATACTTGCATATTATTATATTGCCAATTTAATTCGTATTACCTAATTATTATCATTGTTATTTTTATTGTGTGGGTATTTTTCTTGCTGTGAATTATATTGTTCAATAATATTCTTTCGTATAATCATATTTGTAACTAGGAATATAAATGGTAAATTTACCTTTAGTAACAAGTATGCTTAAAATTTATCGATTCTACCTGTTTATTTTTAAAATATAAAATCACACATATTGTTGAGCTAAAAAGGTCAATAATTTTCTATAGTTGTATATTTTGCTGTGATTTTAGATTCTGAACGAAGTGAAGAAGCTAGTGTTTTTACAATGATGTTAATTTTTTTTATTTTTTTATTTTTCTGCGTACAACTTTTCGTATGGAAATACTTGTCCAAAAGTTTCGATCAAATACTTTTTGAAACCGGATTTGCCTCTACATTGTACTTTAAATAGGTCATTTTTTGAATTTCTCAATTCTTCAATTTTTTTTTTTTTTTAAAAAACTACCCAAAATTTGAAAAAAACGACTCAGAAACCATCATTTTTTTGATCCGAATTTTATGAAAATTTAAATATAGATAGAAAATCATATAAGAAAGAATTTGGCGCAAGAAAATTTTGAAAATGTAAAAAAAAGATTTTGGACATTTTTTTTTTTTCATTTATTTTTTATATTATTAACTTCCCTCGTTCAGAATCGTTTTATTGAAGAAATGATTTAAAATGATTTAAATAAATTTTCTTTAAAATTAAATACACCCGTCAAGAGAATCCCACCCATAGTGCGGAGTATGTCTGGCTTTTTATTTATGTGTTTTAATTAATAATTTATTATACAGCAACGTAACTAGTTGTCATTTTATTTAGTGTTCTCAATTATTTAGTTACTTATTCGTAGTTGTAAGCGATACATACAAAATTACAAAATTATACACCTCACTTATACGACTAGCACTCACAAGACGTACTCGACGAACCTGTTTACTTTCTGTTGAGTGCTAATACACACATATCATTTTACACTTAGATCGATTGGCGGTAATTTGGGTGAAACCCTTTTCGGCCAAAATATTCGTTCTCTTTTCGACCAGTGTTCTTTTCGACCAAAACATATAAATAGAATAGAATAGAATATTCTTATTATTCAAATAAGAAATTTGGAATTATTTCCCGTTAAAATAAATTATTATTATATCTTTCCCTTTTCGGCCACTAATAGAGACATTCGGTCAGTACATATTTTGTTAAAATGTAGTATGCATAATTTTGGGAACTACTTCTAATAGTTTTCCACAGTATTACACGTAAATCATTGTAGGAGTGATTAAGGTATATCACTTTTATGTACTTATACGTGTAAGCATCAAAAACAGCGATATCTGTGACGACGGTATCTACATCTTGTTTTAGTAAGCACTTTCCTCTTTTACTTATAATAATTTCTGTCATTTGACGTTTCATTTCCGAAATATCCCCACGTTGCACAGCAATTCGATTATCGCCGAAACGGCGTCGCCAAAATAGCTAAACAACTATTAAAAGTAGTTCTTAAAATATTGGATAATACATTTTAACGAAAAATGTATTGACCGAAAAGGGTGATGCCCGGTAATTTAGCTAGTAACACTCAAAAATTCGGTGTCTGAGTATGCGCCAGAATAATTATACTTTTAACCCAAATAAAAATTACTGCTTATATTATTTTTATAAAGAACAAACAAGTAATTAAAAAAATATATATTCATGGTTTTATTTTAGTTAATAACTATTAATTATTATCAAAAATGTTTAAAGTATATACTATAAAAAAAAAAAAAAAACAAATATTAAATACCTAAAAGTGATACGTACTATAGGTAAATTTTATAAAAAGACTCGAAGGGAGGGAGGCATCATTGTCACGGGATCTACTTCTTGTAACCGAAACTGTGTCCATTGTATCCGTGACCATATGACGACAGACCACTCGTGCTGCCGTAACCCAGAGAACCACCGTAAACGCCTCCGGATCCGGAAGATGACGCTCCGTAACCGATGGCAGATGACTCAGGGCCGGAACCATAACCGATGGACGGAGTGGCGAGTACGGTGGAACTGTAACCGGATGTGATCAGAGAAACGGCCTGGGCGGCAGCGTTGGGGATGGCCGATTGGGAGGCCTGCACGGGCCCTGCGTATGGCCTGGATACGGGTACTGGCACGTCACGGACAACGGGCACTGGGTACGGTAAGGGCACTGGTTGCGGGGCGCGTCTGTCGACGGCGTACGGGACGGCCCTCTCGCCCAGCACCGGGTACGTCTGGTCGACCGAGTAAGGCGCGGACTGTTGCACGGGCCCCGAGTACGCCCCGGACACCGGTTGCACGTAGTGGTTGATAATGTGCACGTCTCGGGATACGGGCACGATAGGTCCGGTGGCCTGTGCTGGAGCGGCAACAGCAGCAGAAGCGACATTTCCGTAGGCACCGGGGTAACCGAGACCCGCAGACGATAGTCCCAGACCGGAACCGTATCTAAGACCGGAGCTTTGGCTGCTCGGGCCGGAGCCGTAGCTGCTTGGATCTGAACCATAGCCCGGACCGGAGCCGTAACTGTTTAGACCTGAGCCATAGCCCGGACTGGAGCCATAGCTGCTCAGACCGGAGCCGTAGCCGTTTAGACCGGAGCCGTAACCCAGACTGGACGAACCGAATCCAGAACCAAATCCTGAACCGAAACTGCCCAAACTCCTCTTCTCCAGTCTCGTGGTTTTCTGGTATGCGCAGGACGCGTCAGCCCGGACGAAGGCTACGACCACCGAAATGACTAGAGAAGTTGCCTGAAATGAAAGTGAGAAGAACGTTAAAACACAAACACAAAGAAATCGATAAAACAATAAATGATCGACACGATAGGTTGTGAACACGGTATATGGCATACGTGTACTACTATACGATCGATCGCGTCTCTCGTCCACTGAAATTTAATCATTTTATAATAAAAATTATTTTTCTACTCACGGGTTGCATGATGATAGTTTGTGATCGGTTGAATGTGATCCCGTCGAATGATGAGCGTTTGGTTCGGTCGGTGGGTTATATATACACGTGTCGTCCGCGTGGACACGCGAAGAGAGAGAAGCCGGTCAGTGGCGGTATGATACGCGATGATTGGTTACCAGTTTTTTTTTTGGGGGGGAAATTTATTGCCTATTAATGTCTCATCAATGAGGATCCGCTAATGACATTGATACCATGATATGTTAATTTATAGTAAAATATATTATACAGACACTGATGCATTTCATTGATCATCTTCGATCGTTATGAATATCAGCTACAATCGTAATAAACACTTCACCAAATAATACAAAATAATTTACAAAAAAAGTTACAAAATAATTCGTCTTATTCCTCTGAAATTGTAGAAAAATCACACGATCTCAAGTATACTCGTCCATCCCATATCATTGTTCCCAGGCATAAATAAACCCAGCTACGCCACGCTATATACTATGTAGTATGTGTGAGCACGCTTAAAAAATCACCCTGTATATCCTCATTTTCGACAATTGTGTATGCTTTATTCTTTTATGCGTAATTAGGTTAATCCGCCAAGGCTTGCATCTTTAAAATTTGGAAATATTTATTTTAAAAGTCGAATAAAACTATAGTTTATAGAAATTTTAAAGCAAATAAAATAATAAAAACATATTTTATTTAGGTACCAACCAAAATAACAAATTATATGTCGTAGTAGAATTCTTTTATTAATATTCATATTTAAATATGAATTTATTACGATTGTTTAACCACATCGCATTAATAACGTGATAACAATTGTAGAAATTATAATGAAATAAAATCCAATGTCTTAAATTATTTATTTAAAACAATTTAAATTTTGTTATAACAAGAGTCGTTCAAATTTAAGTATTCTGGTTAGGTACATTGTCGTATAATATAATCCTATTAACATATTTTTTGACATACCAACCATCACGATTACTACTTTACTTACTTTTTAGATACTTTATTTTGTTTTTGTTTTTTTGAGAGGGGAAGGGTGTCCTGCTCTCTTGTCTTAACTTTACTTTAGTTTACTTTACTTTACTTCTTTTTTTTTTTTTTTTATAATAAATAAAAAAAATAGAAATAAAATTTAATGAAAAAAAAAATGTGTTAGAAAATTGTCCAAAAATTTTTTTTCACATTTTCAAATTTTTCTTATACCAAAATGTTTCTCATATTATTGTCTATCTATGCTTAAATTTTCATAAAGTTTGGATCAAATAATGATGGTTTCCGAGTCTTTTTGTCAAATTTTTGGTAGTTTTTCAAAAAAAAAAAATGAAGAATTGAGAAATTCAAAAAATTATCTCTTTAAAGTACCAACTAAAAGAAAATCCGGTTTCAAAAAGTTACAAATTAAGACTTTTGGACAAGTAGATCCATGAGAAAAAGTACATAGAGAAAAAAAAGAAGAAAAAAATAAACATCACTGTAAATACACTAGCTTCTTCACTTCGTTCAGAAACTGATATGGCTATTTTAAATTTGAATTTTTTCTAAATCTGTAGAATAAAAATTTGAAAAGTTGGCTCATAAAAAAAAAAAAAATACGTTATTTTGTATCACAATGCTGTAGATAAATTTTCTAGAAAAAATAGTTGAAAATTATTAATAGAACAAAAGTTATTGCATTTGTCAAGTCGTGCTGAGACACCCTGTATATATATATATATATATATATATATATAATGTATATATAACTTTGTTAATTCACTTGAAACTTCTTGTACATCATTTTTAAGTGTATTCAAATAATATTAAAAAGTGTAATTTAAGAAAAGACAGAATTAAAAATGCATATCTTATAGACTAGGACCACCCTAATATATACATAATATATATATATATATATATATATATTTGTGTACGGAAATAAATATAATAGTTATTTCAAATTCTTTATCCACAAAATTATATGTGAAAATGTTTTAAATGAGTTTGGAATGAGAATTTTCACACCCAGTGGCGGATTTAAGAGTTAAATGATAGTTAGCAAACACACCGGAGGGTATAACTTTCTATACATGGGTAACAGACTTACTTGGCTTTCTCAAAAAAAAAAATATAATTATAACAAAATATTTAAGTAATTAATTTACTCATGACTCAAACTTCATCGCGGTGAAAATTCACTATTAATTACATTAATGTTCTGAAAACTCCTTAAAATAATTACACTAAACACGCCTTAAAAATGCATTTGAATAGATAGTTGTATTTAAATAACATTAAAATGTATAAATTCATATTTGTTGAACAATAATTTTAATAAAAATACAAAATAAAAACGAACATCTTGTGTTTTAAACTTAAAAAAAATAATTGCGGTTCTTGAATAAGTTTCTATTAATCGTTTGTCTTTCATGGAAAAATTATATTTTTCTTTCATGTTATAAAATATTGCAATATCAGCGTTTCTCAACTAATTCTAATTTTATGCGAATTAAAACGGTGATTGATAAATACCAAATTTGATTAAATTAAAATTATTTATGAATTAACACATTACAAGAATATAAAGTCATCAAAATGGTAGGAGGTATGTGAAACAATGATAAGTATTGTGAGGCCAAGAAATAAATGCTGATTGTTGAGGAACGCTGTGTTAAATGTAAATTGTATTAAACAAATGTATTCCTCCCTCTACATTAAGTCCAAGTTTCTAAAAAAACGATTTCAAAGTAATACAGTACGAACCCTAGTTATATAAAGTATAAAAAAAGTGTAACAAGAATCATATTAATTATGTTAATTTTATCAAAATGGGGGAAGGTGTTGTTCACTCTACTCTTTTGTCTCATCGATTTCAAGAATATATAATAAATTTAGAAAACATTTATTCTGTTTACAAATTCAATGAATATAATTTAGTTATTTTACCAAATAAATTTATAATGAGATATTACAATATTTCGGTTGAATAATAAGTTGCATATTTGTAAATTATTACTCCGATTACTCTAATAGTGGACTTGAATCGACGGTTCTACTGTTTACTATTTTCTTGATCGAAATTTTTCTAAATTATTAGTATGTGTCACTAAAATTTTTAACCATTGATATTTTTGCATAAATTACGTATTTTATTTATTTTTTCAATCGATTTTTTTTTTTTTTTTTTAATTTAGTCATTTAGAGCAACAAAAGAACAGAGAGAGGCCTCGTCGGAATTTGCCTACTAAACGACCGTTAAATTTGCTACTGTTGGCACCCCTAGAAATTAGGGTCTAACTGTGTCTATGTTATTACGTATACGATCTAACTTATTATTATTATTATTTCTGCTATTATTATTATGTCATTAGACGCACAGTTTAAGGCTTATAAGATTTATAGACTCGTCCAGAATCCCGAGCGTATACGTGTAGACGGCTTTCTAACGATGGCGTTCATGACACCAATAATTAATCTCAAAAAATAATGTTTCTTTGATTCATATTCATATTAATACTACCGCGAGATGTCTAAACGTTCGCTTATTACCAAACCTAAGTTCGCCAAACCTAACCGGGCTCGCGCGTTCGATCGAACCAATTTCGCGTAATATCAAATGCATGTAACGGTAAAGGAAAACGGTTTCCTTTTTCTCGAGATCAATATTTTATGCACTGGCCGAGTGTTCATTAATAACTTATACTACTACATACCTTCCTATATATATAGTTTTACAAATTATATACGTTACATATTATTAGTATATTCCTAGAAAGTCCGGAAATCCTATGCACCGTAGCATTGAGTTGTACACGTGCGACGTTCAGAGAGCTAGATAAACTCCGGTGGGCGGTGAACATTTATAATAATTCAGTCGTTGATGTTTAAAACGCGTCGAATAATATAACACGTAAATTCGATCCCAATTACGAATTGAGCGTTTCCTAACTCTCTGTGGATACGTTTCAATATGACTCCACCTAAACGTTCGTCAATGACAATAAATTATATCCACCTAAGAACTTGTGAAGTACCTATTACCTATTAATAATCGTCCGCAGAGTAGTAATATCATACGTTAATTTCATATTACATAATGACCACACGTGTTCAGTTATTACGTTCAGAGTCCCGTATTAAAGTAACGATTTCATTTTATCTGATCTTGGAATGCAAATGATTATGAAATTAATAATTCTCTGTTATTTGAAAATAATAATTACGACTACAGCTTAATGGAATAAATTATCATGTCAAAACTGTCCGTGATCCGCGAATATTAGCATAAGGTATCCGCGTTCGTTAAAAAGTGTTTTTGAGTTTTAAACATCACAAAAAGAATACTGTTTGTTTCTACATTTTAAATTCACCACGTTTATTTATTGTACACATAGGTACGAAAAGCTTTCATAAAAAATTTTGAGTTTCATTAAAGTAATTAATATTAAACTCTCTAAAGCCATAGAAAAAAAATCGAATTCACTCAGTGAGCAAAAATGTCGCAGAGAACTCAAACCCAAAAAGTGTAAAAAGTAACAATCTAAAAATACCTCAGAGTTGTTTTTTTTTTCACGCAGCAGTCTTATGCTAATCTCTTTGGGTGGCGTGAAAAAAATTAACAGTTGACATTTCACGTGGCCTTGATCCATATTTATGCGGTAAAATATATTTTCCCTATTCTCTCCCGGGAAAACTCAAAAATAAACGACCGTCAGCTTAAAACCAAATTAATTCAAAAATGGTCGACCGCATTTCCATTTCAATTCCGCTTTCGAGAAATAGAAAAAGGAAATTATCCGCCACGATATGTAACGCAGGAGAAAGGGGCAAAAACTGAGAGTGTATAAAATATATTTTTAGTCTCGATTGTATAGTAACAGTTAGTGATTATTTTTCTTCTACAATTTTAATTTTATTTTATGTAACATTTTTATATACATTAAAGAGTGTAATTTTAGGTAAAACTAACGAATTTCGTCAAAATGCTTACTTTGAAAGGTTATATAGAAAAAACTTGACTTACGATTTTCGAGATTTTTTTAGTTCAATTAGACATATAATAATTATGTGAGTAAGATAATATTAAATTTCAAGTTCTAATATCAAAAATTAAAAATTATATTATATAAAAACAAACGAAGAATAAGAAATTTCCAAAATTTTCATAATGTTATGCTTAAATCAAAATTAATCAAATGTTTTTGAATTTTTTATGAAGTGTTCTCGTGACCATATTCCAACTGCCAAATTACAAAATATCTTTTATATATCAATAACAATATACTATTTTCTAAAACAAAGCTTTAAAATTACTACAACTACTAAGTACTTACAATTATATAGCTGCTTTAGACTAATAATAAGTATGTATTGCTTATGTTATAAATTTAAGCTCTAAATAAACACTATATTTTATTTCACGTTGATTTTGTTGATGTCTTTAAATTATTTATATAACATGTTTTAGAAATTCAAATTGTGTATACCCATAAAACTAAAGCATATACGTGTTTTATTTATTTTAAAGTAATTTATATTGCAATCAGTCATAATTAATAATTACACACATCACTTTGCAAAAATGTGCGTAAAAACTCAACAGTCAGAAATCGCACAGAAACGTGCTGTATATAGGTTATCGCTAAAATTTTAACTAAGACTTTTAACAAATTATTCTATTTAAACCGTCATTTATAAAATTATAAACAACTTTGTTTACATTTAACGCTCAATTAAATGTATACGAATGTTTATTATGAAAATAATGATTATGAAAATTATTTTATTACATTTTTTAGAACATATTGTATACAATATTCGAATACATCACAATATAGTAAATCCTTAGATAAAGTATAGAAGCACATCTATATTTTATATTTCATTAAAATTATGCGGTTTTTCTTCGCAACGCAATCGTACACGGCTCTTAATATTAGCACCGAGAGCTAATAGAGTCGTACGTGCAAAATAGTGAAGAATAAAAAAGTTAAACGTATATTATTCATTTTCTATCTCATCTTTGTTAAAATATAAAACATGCAGTTTACATTGCAGGTCTAGTTTATGAGATCCGACAACGTTTTCCTACCTAGTGAATACATATTGGAAAAATCTGACATGAATTTGGAGAAGTATGGTCTACTTTCCACTTTACGATTTTCTGAGACGGGTCTGATGCGGGTTGTGAATTGTAATGGCAACTCTATGATGGGAGTGTTTTTTCGTGGATTATTTGTCCACACTGACCACGTTTTTGTGATAAAATCAAAAACGCCTGC
The DNA here is from genome assembly GCA_025469315.1 of Stegophylla sp. TES_Ste_2020. Lineage (NCBI taxonomy): Eukaryota > Metazoa > Arthropoda > Insecta > Hemiptera > Aphididae > Stegophylla > Stegophylla sp. TES_Ste_2020. The sequence goes on from JAIPRM010000013.1 coordinate 115,101, forward strand.
AAAAAAAAAATAAAATAAAATAAAATAAAATTAGGTAATAATATAATTAAAAATCATAACATATTCTGTGTAAACAAACAAATGAAATTAAATTTCTCAATTATTCTATGCTATAATCAAAAATAACACACATAACATATAGAATTTTACACTATCGACATTTTTTCATTAAAATTTGAAACCGTTGATTTGGTGATTATCATATTATAGTGTAGATACTTCATTATTTATTTATTACCCATGTAATTATTGAGTTATTTTGCTATGCTCAATTGCAATATCATAATAATATGGTTGATACTAAACTGTGGTACTGAAATCTTTCGATTAAAATTATAATGAAATTTTTTCATGACAAAACCGTATTCTACGAAATTTAATATTGGCTAAAATGAATAACAATTCACAATATCGCCATTTTTGGAGACAAATTAAAAAAAATTGTCACTATGAAACGAGGTTAAATGTTCTATGAAAATTATGCGTTTATGATACATATAGAACGATTACATTTTATTATCGCCTTTGGCTAGATTTGTTTTTATTAGAATGTAACAAAAAATTTAGTGGACATGTGCACCAAAATCACAAGTGAAACCATAGGTGGAGGTTGGTGGAGGGATTAGCCCCCTAAAACCATCCATAACCCCGCTCCCCCAAAAATAAAAGTAAAAATGATTCGATTCTTTCCAATGAAATGTATAGGTGTTTTAATGAAATAACTATAATAATAAAGATAATACAATAAATATGATAATGAAATAATATTTCGAATGATAAATTATCTATAATAGAGAATATATCGATTAACTTTATAGGTTTTTGATATTTTGTGTTGCAGAGGCGTCAATATAAATGTAATAGATTATTTTTATAGTACCTATCCATGAAATTATAAACGAAATGACAATAACAACACATACCCTCGCGTAGGCTAGAAACCGATTGGAAAAACACAATATCAACATAGTTAATATATTTTGTTAAATAAAATATTATATAGCATTCATTATTATATTATAGCATTTAACAATATTATTAAAATATTCGAAAACTTTAAAAAATCTTAAAAAATGAACGGATTAACCTTTATTAAATATAGCACCAATATTATTATAAAAATCAGATTCACATATTATATTTTATACAATACTTTATATTCTATATAAATTAGATACATTTTTTTCTTTGCCTATTTGTCCCTACTAAGCGGTTGTCCCTATTATATGGTGTCCCAATTAAGCGGATTCGATTTTATATTTATACAAATATAATCAATTATATTGATATATTTATAAAATTGTATTTATTGAATATATTTTCTTAAGTACCAATCTAAAACAATCGAAAAAATGTATCTACTTTATATAGGGAAGTTAAATTACTATTGCAGAATAATATATAATAATGAATACTATTAATAATTATATTTAATTTATGACAATAAGTCTAAATAGAAGCTGATATTTTTACCTTCATTATTTTCGAGTGGACATTTTTTCCACGCACTATAATGAAAGTAACTTTATTTTAGGAAACAAATAAAATGACACGATTTGTAATAATAATTATTGTAGAATCATAGCTTCTTTATTCCACTCAGAATTTTAAAAAAATGTGGTGCTTAGGTCCTAAGGGTAATTAATAAAAAATTTCTATTTTTTCCTATTACTTCCACTGCTCACTACTAATTGGTAGTGGCATTTAGGTATTAAATTTAATTATTTTTTATATTAGGATAAAATATAAACTTTATAATATAAATGATAATTATTTCACGATTTTATTGTTATTTTACGTTAATTTTGTTGTGTCCATTTAAGTATCTAGATGCAGATATAGAAATTTCTAATGATTTCAATCACTTTTTTGTACATTTTATTTATTATAATTTTTTAATAAAAATTTGTACCGACCATAATATTTAATGTTGTAATAGATATTTATGTTAAAAAATAAGAAGCATGTACCCTACTGTAACTTTATATGTTCAGCATTCAAAGATAATATACAAACACACTTTGTATTTCAAGTTTTTAATTCCATAAAATACACATATGTATGTAAATCAATTACAATATCATAACTTTTAATTTTGTGCAATTTAATAATATTGGTACCTACTTACTCGTATTATAATTATTATTGTCATTTATTGAATGAATGTTTATGAGAAGTATATTGCCAGTGTCATGTTTTCTTTAGACATAAAGTTATTTTTATTATTATTGATTATTTTTAATAATTAAAATCGGTTAAACAATTTTTGTTTCATTTTCATTTTATTATTTGTAAAAATATGGTATCAACACGGTCATTAGTTATATTGTAATTTCAGCTAGAAAAGAAAGTCTTTAATGGTTCAATATTAACAAAATTGCATTGTAAATCAACTGACTTTAATTTTGTCAGTATAAAAAGTATACCTGATATACTTAAAGACAATGATAACAATATAAATATAATAACAGAGTAGATTACAACGCAAAGGCAGAAACGGTGAGGAGCTTAGCCTTCAATTTTATTTATACATTGCATAAGATAAATACCTTGAGAGGGGCTCATTAAAACAAATTATAAGATAATATATGACTAAATTTTCAAAATTATTACCTATTAAGAGTTAATACTTTTATTGTTAAAATTGTTATTATTTAATTTAAATTATTTTCCATAATTATAAGGGGGTAGGGGGTTATAGATATGAATTATTTTTGAAGGATTATTCTAGCCCCTCCACAAAAAAAAAAAAAAAAAAAATCTAGCAAATCTCCGCCTATGAGTGAAACAAAACGATAACTGTATAATTTCGCAAACATATTAATTAGCAATATGTATACAATGTGTTGAACATAAGTTTTTTAACGAACCCAAATTGACCGTGTTAACAGAATCGTCATTGCTGTCCTTAAATATTTGCCAATCTCCATCCTCAGCAGCTCCTAAAATTTTCAGAAGATCGTCTAAGCTTTCGATGGGCTTGCTGAACGCAGATTCCATAAAAATCTTTTGCCTCGCATTACTGCTCTTCCAACTCGATTTTTTCAACTTGTCGCACTCCGAGTACTGTAATCTAATACACGTGGTGTGTCATGTAATTATTTGTCATGGCGAACCCCCATTGTGCAAACTATGTCCGGTTAAGTGAGGCTTAGATTTCTAAAAGTTTAAACCCCCTCTCGCTCTTCCTCACTGAAAATTTGTTTTGAGTAATGCCTTGTTTGCAATAATTTTTTGTCGATGAAAAGATGATACTTGTATGTATACTCGATCTTTGTCATTTATTTTTACTATTATAATCATTAAAAACAACTTACAGATTTATCACAAGTTAAAAATGTTTAAAAACATTTATACAATCTCCGTTTACAAATATATTGAAATCAAAAGAAGTCGAATAAATTTCACACATAGGTATGCTTTTAATAAGAGTATTAAATTTTAAAGAATCGATAAACAATTTCTTCAATAAAACTATTCAGAACGGTGCTTCAGTTAATACGGAACAATAATTGTCAGTCTTATATTGAATATATTTAACAACTTAATAACAGAATAATCCATATGCTCATTTCATTATTAGTGAGAATAAACAAGTTTGCCGTGTTTTTCAAAATTTTAATCTCTTATTAATACATTTGGTCTGCACTGGTTTTAACAAAAATGTAATGCGAGTTAACCTATGAATATAATTTCCACCCAAAAAACAATAAATTAAATATACTACCAAATAATAACGAAAATAAACCTGCCATTTTCTTGTATAAAATAAAAACAGTTATATTAGATAATTAACTATAAATGTAAACGCTTGTAAAAATTATTCATTCAATCAATCTTAAATAAAAGCATGTGCGGAATCATTTGGTGAAAAATTGTACCGGACCAAGAATTTAAATTGTATAAAGTTTTGTTGAAAAAAAACATCATTTTACGACCAAAAATTAATTTCACACAAATTCCAAATTTAAAAATTTATTTATTACTCAAGAACTTGATTTTGTTTAACAATATGATATCAGAGTAGTCCATGATTTCATTCGTAAAAATGATCAATTGTACCGTATTTGAACATTTAATACTCTTGTAGTTAGTAATCAATTCAGATTTTGCAGATTTTAACAAAAATGTCATATAACTAAGAACTATGTATGAGTAAAGTTTGTTACCTGTTGGTGTAGAATGACGTCGAACCAGACGTCAATGGTTGTACGAAGACGTTAGACAATGCTTTAGTTTGTGACGGAGTCACTTCGATGGAATATAATACCCTACTGTACCTAGAGTCTTCGACGAAACCGAGGTTCACGCGAAACGCATCGGCCGTGCCAGCACCCTGGTTCGTCAACGTTTCTTGGATCTCATCCAAGTTGGACTTGGAGGCTAACAGTGCTCTCGTTAAAAACGCTCCAGCTGAAAAAATCCCGACGTAATACATCAATATGTATCAGCATTTTATAGGCAACATCGTGCAGCGAAAGTAACATAATCTTTAACAACAATAGCATCAATCGGAAAATACAACTGTATTACAATTGAATACCTATACAAAAATTAAAATTACTCATGGTTTGGATTTTCAGAAATGTTAATTATAAGAGTCTAGAGGTGCTTAAGGCCCGTTAAAATCTCCCTAGTTGTGTCTATAGAAGTCAATTAGGTTGAAATATGGTTTAAACGCTGCATAAGGCAATACACGTCGCTTCGTTAGTATACAGTAAACCAATATAATTAATGACCACTTCACTAATTATTTTTGTGAAATTTTCTCATTAAATGGTTCATCTTTACACTGACCACTTACATTAAAAAATAAAATATCATGAAAATCAGTTCGTTAAAACCCTATTTTATTTATTCTGTGATATTCCTATAGACAGCTCTATCTTTAGATAAAGCTATCCATAGTAATCGCCTCACGTTTTTTATAGTATGTAGTGAACAATTATTATTAAGAGTGTATTGCATAAGACAGATAACACAAATAATCAAAAAAAAATTATTTTTCCCCTTCGTCAGTATTACGCCACTGCGGTACAGATCTTGTCTTTTTTTTTTTTTATCTAATAAATATAGAAAAAAAATTAATGAGAAAAAAAAATGTAAGAAAAATGTACAAATTTTTTTTTCACATTTACAAAATTTTCTTGCGCCAAAATATTTTTGTCTATACTTATTTAAATTTTCATAAAATTTAGATCAAAAAATGATGGTTTCCTAATCCTATTTGTCAAATTTTATGTAGTTTTTCCCAAGAAAAAAAAATAGAATTGAAAAATTAAAAAAATTCCCTTCTCTAAAGTTCAAACTAAAAGTTGCTGATTGAGATTTTTGGACAAGTATTTCTTTACGAAAAAGTGTTAACAGAAATAAAAATAATAAACATCACATTGTAAAAACACTAGTTTCTTCACTTCGCTCAGAATCTAAAACAAAACCACTTCAATTTCAAATTAATTGCATTAATGGATATCTAGACTTATTAGGCTAAGAAAACAAATTTATGGCTTTTTAAATTTCAATTTTATTAGACTAATTATTTTTTGTTCTAGACCACTGAGAAATTGTTAAAAATCTTGGAGGTGCAAGTGCACACACATCCCCTTCCCTCTCCTCCCCCCTAATGGCATCTCTGTAAGATAATACATTCTAACTTGTTAATAAAATATGACAGTACTCACGTATTTTGTTTTCGAAGGGTTTTTCCGAGAAAATCGAATTCACCGTAAATACCAAGCCATGATGGTTGTGTCCACTCGCTTGCCCCGACAACAAACCGGCGTACGTCATGGCTTCCCATTTCTCTTCTCTTGCCTCGAACACACCACCCCGTTCTTCCAATCTGGGATAGATATGAGCACTGACGATGTAAAAACGATTTAACACTACATTATTGGCGTCTTCATTATGCCCAATGTACTGTAATAAAATATTACACGCGATTATTGTAATAATTGCAATTTACAATAACAGTTATGACTAAGCGTCGCTACGATATTTATTCCGTTTAACGCGGTATTACATTATATTATAATATACATAAATATATGTTTAAGATAAAATTGTGAGTCTAAAGGGTCAGATTCAGACTCATGTGTACTCGAGACATACAATATTTGAAGATATACATTTAAATAATCAATTTTTTTATAAGAAAAAGACATTTATATCAAAAATCTTGTGTTTGAAATAGTAAAACTCTTAATAATCGTATCTAGGTATATGATGATATGGCCATTGAGTACTTAAATATACGTACAATACATTTAATATACAAATAGGTAAATGCCTACTCTACATAGACTTTTCACAATCAAAATTTTTCAAATATTATGTAAAAATGTATGCATTTATTTATTCTATAAAAACATATATGTTTAGAAATAATGATTTTTGTTAAAATGTTGTAAAATTTAACAAAATACAATTTGTAATAAATAACAACTAGAAACCAGAATTTCGATTTCAACGGTTAAATGTATTTTGTGATTATCATAGACCACAATAATTGGATCCTGTGCGAGTATTGGAATCAAAACTCCCGTTAATGTCAACCATATGAGATTTAACAATAAGTGTTTAGCCATTCGCATGTCTTCGGAGAATTTCACACGATCGCCAATGATTGCAAACAAATACTATTAGTAGGTAATACTCAATATTATTACATTTTAAACTAGTTGCAATTATAACAATTCAAATTACTTCAATAAGTTATTACTTTCTAAGACTACGAAAGCATCATCCGTTTGTTCTTACCTGTCCTTTGGATGGTATGTTAACCATTAAAGTGGAACACCCTGCAGCAGCAGCAGTCGAGCGTCCCGTATCGGATCCATAAGTATTTTCCAGCGCATTCGACGTGAGAATATCGTTCAAATGGATCAGGAAAAGCTAGACAAAAATTTAAATTACAACTAAGTTTCAAAGTATACTAAAAAAGGAAATTCGAAAAACGCACCAGAGGAGCGTTGAATACCCATGGTGTGAAGTATGTCAGCTTTTTTCATTTAGTTTTAATATTTATTCATTTTACCCATGAATAAAAAATATTGTAACATACTTTATGAAATGGAACGCCAGATCCGTCAGCTATCCCTTTGAGCTCGACCAAATATTGAGGAAAATAAACGTCAGTTGTCTCTAAACATTCGTGATATATTTCTCTCCCCATACCGGACGTTTCATAAATGTCCAAATAGTCTTTCAGTGGTTTATACTCTTCAATAAAATCTCGTATGATGCTGCCGAATGTCTTACCCTGTTATCAATCATCTATCATCAAGTAATTTACGAATGCAATAAAATAATATATATGTTTCATCCTAGTTGTGAAATTTCTCATTTCATATAATAGTCAAATGTTTACGCAGTTCATGAAATAGACTATTGATGCGGTCATTTCTTAAACTAAGCATATTTAAATAATTTTTTGCACATTTCATGAACTTGAAACTCAAATAAATTAATTAAACCGATTTTGAAAATTAATATTTGCGCGTGTTATGTCAAATATATATTATTTTATCCCGTGTCGACACGAATGGTAGTCTAGTGGAAGCGAGCTTGGAGCGAATGGTTCGGGCTCGAAACCCAACCCAGAAAATTCAATAAATTTTTTAAACTTTTTTCAACCGTTATACTGATCAAAGATGACTCGATAAACATTAGCGCTAATTATATTTATAGCGAATTTGTATTGATTCACGATAATTAAAGCCACTTTGTTCTTTTATTATGATTTATGATGTTTATATATTATTTAAATCTTAAATTATTCTTGAAATATTTATTAGGGGAATAAATGAAAAATCGATTTTTACTCAATATATTAAAATACTATATTGATAATAATAGTAATAATATTTATAAATATACATTTTGATAAGTTCGACATTTAAGTTCAATGCGTGTATATCATTATTATATGTAAAATCAGTGTATATAATCAGACAAAAATGAACTAATATTGTTATATTCTGGTCAAATTTCGACCACTTGGTGATACTACAGTATTTATCATTACCGTAACTTATTAAACAAATTTGATCATTTACACGAATAACGAATTGGACATGGATTGTTCTGTTATAAAATAACAATTGTTAAATATATTCCTTTCTTATGTCTCTATTTATGAAATGAAACTCTTATGTTGTAATGTATTCTAATGTAAACTTTCACTTATTATGTTTCTTTGTTTCACGTTATTTTAATAATTTTTAAAATCATTGTTTTAGATTCTGAGCGAAGTGAAGAAGCTTATGAATTTACAATAATTTTTTTTTTCCTTTCTGTAAACATTTTTTCGTATAGAAATGTTGATCCTAGAGTCTAGATCAGCCATTTTTGATTCAAGCATCGGCTCAAGATGGTACTTTTTCAAAGGGTTAACACTTGACTTCGGGTACCTACTCAACTTTAAAACTCGACTCGAATCGAAAAAAATTATGTAAAATATACTACTCACCCATCACTATTAAATAACAGTAGTTATTTATTGAACATATCTAACCGACTATTATAATTGTATAATACCTGAAGCTCCGTTCATAAACGTTTTATTGAAGAAATGATTTATCGTTTCTTTAAAATTCAATACACCCGTCAAGAATATCCCACCTGAGGAGCGAATAACATGTCGACGGGCAAAGTACACACTTCTTAAACATTTATTTCTGTATTTTAAAAGTGCTTTAAATTTCGAAATACAGCAAAATTAATCAATTAATTTTATTATAGTATTGCATTATTATATTTAAGTTAATTAATTAAACAAAGCAGAACTATTATTAAATTCATATTAAACGAAAAGTGCTTGATGTTTTTATTATATTTTCAAGTCGCTCTCAAAAAACGAGATCCAAAGTCACCCTTGCCGGAATAACGAACCACGTACATTACGATATATGATTTATTTATTAAGTGTATATGTAATGAAGTATATTGTATGTAAGAAGAACCGCAAATAAAACAATAATATGCACTCACGATCATGTAGCCGACCTCGTAATGTGAACCGTTCACATAAATTACGGGCACAATGTCTTGCCTCCTTCGAACATGTCCCGGTATTCTCTCTAAAAGCATGCATCGTTCTCATTAAAGTAATATTATACGTAGGTACTCCACAAAAAATTTATTTTAGATTCTAAACGAAGTGAAGAAAATAGTGTTTTTACAATGATGTTTATTTTTTTTTTCTGTGAACGTTTTTTCGTATAGATCTACTTGTCCAAAAGTTTCGATCAGTAACTTTTTGAAATCTGATTTACTTCTAGTTGGTACCTTAAAGAGATCTTTTTTTAAAAATTTCAATCCTTCAATTTTTTTTTTTTTTTTTAAACTACCCAAAATTTGTCAAAAAAGATCCGGAAACTATCATTTTTTTTATCTGAACTTTATGAAAATTTAAATATAAATAGACAATAATAAAAGACACATTTTGGCGCGAGAAAATTTTGAAAATGTAAAAAAAAATTTTTTAGTTTTTATGTAATAATAATAATAATATCAAAATATTATGACTTGAAAATTTAATATGATCTCACTCACATATATGTTTAATTTACCTAAAAAAATCTTGAAAATCGTAAGTCAACTTTTTTCTCTATAACCGTTTGAAGTTAGAATTTCGACGAAATTCGTTAGATTTACCTAATTTAATATTATTTAGATTTTTATTTTAGATTCTTAACGAAGTGAAAAAGCTAGTATTTTTACAATGATTTTTTTTTCTTTTTACATTTTTTCGTATAGATATACTTCTCCTAAAGTTTCGATCAGTAACTTTTTAAAACAGGGTTTGCCTCTAGTTTAGAGAAGTCACTTTTTGAATTTCTCAATTAATACCCAAAATTTGACAAAAAAGACAAAAAGACTCGGAAACCATCATTTTTCGATCCGAACTTTATAAAAATGTAAACAAAGATAGACAATAATATGAAAAACATTTTAGCGCAAGAAAATTTTGAAAATATGAAAAAAAAATTTTGAACATTTAATTTTTTTCCTTTATTTTTTAGATAAAAATAAATAAAGTAAAGTAAAGACAAGAAAGGATATTCTTCGCTCTTCGGGTCAGATACTCTTGGTGAGTGTGTTGAAAATGACAACTATTATTGTTCTTTATACTGTCAACTTCTTTCGTTCAGAATCATCTTATTGAAGAAATAATTTATCGAAGAATATCCGTGGTGCGAAGTATGTCCGGCTTTCTTTTTGTTATATTAATGAGCTTTATAATTTTTAAGTAAAATTGTCTCATATATACTGAAGTTCCACTCAGAATCGTTTTATTGAAGAAGGGATTTAACACACCCGTCAAATCTCACCCGTAGAGCGAAGAATCCTCATAATGTGAATTATGCCCGGCTTTTTAATATTAAATTATTAAAATCTAATCGACAGTTATTTTTTGTATATTATTATTCTGTTTCGTGAATTATGATAATGTATTTATAATATCGTATCTGTATTGACAGTTGTATCACAAAATAAAAATAAATTTATTCTGTGGTTGTACTTCACGCATGCGTATTAGGCGACGTGCGGTAAGTCTGAATTTACGGACGTTACGGTACTTGTAATATAAGCTTAGAGTACTAGTATATGTATATGATTTATTGAAAGCTGATGGGAAAAAAAAGACACCCCATATTGCTATCTTGAAGGCAGCGATAGGTAATAAACTATAACACTTTTTTTATTAATTTTTTTTAATACATTGGCGAGCTCAGTATACTCACCCTAATTACAGCTCTGACTGTATAAGTATATTATTACATTGACGAATAAAATATATAAACCTGTATTGTACTCCTGGTCAACCGAACGAGTGTAACAAATGAATACAATATTAAAAAATAAAAAATAAAATAAAATATCGTTAAAAATAGAAATCATTGTTTTGAAACTCGATTTAAAGTTCTGTGTTTATTATTTTTCACTCGAAAATAATCTAATATGCCGTGTAGCGTGTGCGAAGGTACTTACATATCTACTGACACGTAAACAACAGCGGTACGAGTCTATCAAAGTAAACTCTAAACGTATGAGTAAAGTACACAATATAATAATATACACCAATAGCGTGTGCTCCCTTTCGAGATTCCGATTGTCATTTAAAAATATAATGTGACTTTGTTTATTAATTTTTTTAATATCCTCGAAAGTATAATAACTAGAGAGTATAAACAATTTCATAACCAGGGATGGGCAAAAAGCAAAATATAAAATGTGTATTTCAAAAATCTAAAATTTTATCAAGGTTGTTTTTTATTATACCTATCTTAAGTTTTATTATAAAAAATTGAATATATTTAATGAAAATAAATAAAAAAGTTTAATATTTAACTATACAAATTATTTTCAGATATACTCGTATATTAAATTTGAAGTGTAGCAAAGAAGCTAATGATAATATTATAATGATGTTTTAGATTTTGAGTAAAACGAAGAAGCTAGTTTTTTACAATGATGCTTATATTTTACACCTAACCAAACAATTATTAGACATACTGACAATTATTAGACATACTGACAATTATTATTGTATTAATATACTAAGGCTCCGCTCAGAATCGTTTGAGTGAAGAAATGTTTTATCGTTTCTTTAATTTCAAATTCAACACATACTCCAATTGTATTCCACCCAAAGTGCGAAGAATATTCATGTTGCGAAGTATGCCCAGCTCTTTATTATGTACTTAATTGTGACTGTTTACAACCAAGAATGTTAGGGATTGTTTCTGTTTAATAATTTTTTTTTATTGTAGTAACTTAGTAACTAGGTAATAAATATAAAGATTGTTAATAAGTAAATACTAATTAAGAATAACTCTTACATAACGTACATATTGAAGTTTGTGGATTGTGATGTTTAATATAAATTACCACTTATTTGTATTATTAATAAACTGTTTAAAACTAAATTAACTTTAAATGCATTTTATTTTATAATCTAGACTAGATGTTACATTTTATTTTTATTGAATAGTATTACTCCTACTCAGTGTAGGGTAATTTTTCTTAGAAGGAAATTTATTTTTACATCCAATGTTAATACACATTTTATGGATAGAGGTGTGTGAAAGAAAAATTGTAGAGACTTACACCATATTATAGACTTTTAAAAATAATTTCGTTTGGTTTAGACTTTAACATATAGATTTGTTAAAGCTCTCCAATTTTTTATGAATGTAGTTGCCCTTCGAAGTTTTTCCAACTTGAACCACTACATTTAGTGAAATAGATTATATGAAGTATAATATGTAGATTGTAGATATAGTTTTGTGAATTCATTCATTTTTAAGAACTAAATTCCAGCTGACTTTGCATATTTTTGAGATCTGAAATTGATACTATCTACTAAATAATATACCTACCAACTCGTATTTAGTTGAAAACCAAATGTCATGAAAATTTTAAAATGCAGTTGTACAAATATTTATCGGAACGATATAATGTCATGTCAAATCGAGTCAAACCTCAACAAGTTGAAATTATTAATTATTAAATATTTACATGTATTCCGATGATTATTACGAACTATATTACATTACTAGTCCTATTAGTTTCGGAATTACGGCTAAATTACTATGGCATATTTTATCGTTTTCACTTAGTTTTTTAAAAGGTTTTCCTTTATTTTGGAAAAAGTATTGAAATTTTTTTAAAAATTACCTTTCTAAAGTATCACCCGGATATTTTATATAATAATATGAAAAAATTATTATACAAAATTATATTGTTAGGTTTATATACCTAATACTACATATCTGCACCACCTAAAATTTCTAGATTTAAAATTTAAAAAGCCGGACATACTTCGCACGACGGGTGGTATTCTCTTGACGGACGTATTAAATTTTAAAGAAACGATAAATCATTTCTTCAGTATAACAATTCTGAACGAGGGAAATTAATAATATAAGAAAAAAAAATGTCCAAAATTTTTTTTCACATTTTCAAAATTTTCTTGCGCCAAAATCTTTTTTATAGAATTTTCTATCTATGTTTAAATTTTCATACAATTCTGATCAAAAAATTATGGTTTTCGAGTCGTTTTTGTCAAATTTTGGATAGTTTTTTCCAAAAAAAACATTGAAGAATTGAGAAATTCAAAAAATGACCTCTTTAAAGTATAATCTAGAGATGAATCGGGTTCCAAAAAGTTATTGATCGAAACTTTTGTACAAGTATTTCTATACGAAAAAGTGTTTACAGAAAGAGAAAAAAAATAAACATCATTGTAAAATCATAAGCTTCTTCACTTCGTTCAGAACCTAAAAAAAAATAATAAACATCATTGTAAAAACACTAGCTTCTTCACTTAATTCAGAATCTAAAAATTGTTCCAAATTATCAAATATTTTTAGAATTATGATAAAAACAATCGTTATTAAACGTATGAGGTCTATGGTTACACGACACGACACGACACGGTGAGTTATGAACCTCCCTTAAGACCGTGGTTTCAACTCAATAAAATACATTTATCATATTTAGTGATAAGGACTAGTGATAGTGACCATGATAACCATGATTAAAAACATTCAAAATCAAAACTACAACAAAATATTTATTATACCTATGTAGTTTTTTATATCCTTATGTTAAGTGTCTATGGATTTAATTTATTTTCGATGTATAGAAAGTTAATGCAATATTCGTGCGAGCAAACGTGTTTAATTTAATATTTGAGTGTATTTAATTTAAAAAATCATCGACTTTACATTTTGTTCAGGTACCTATCAAATATTCAACTAATAATCATTTTTAAGAATAATTGAAGCATTACAACTAAAAAGATTACATATAATAATATATACATTTACTCATTAACCATTGTATACCATTTACCACTGTATATTAAATTTGTACTTTAAGATTCAGTATTGGATACAATAAAAAAATTTTCTGCTTCATATGTAGGAATAATGTAATTGAAAATTAATAAGGTTTAATTATGCTATTGAAATATTATATTCAAGTGCAATAAATTATGATTATTTTAAGTAAATAGATTACCTATAGGTAGGTATTATGCAAATAAATTTTCATCTACAATGCTTAAAATATTTAGAATATAAATTAACAATTTTTAACATGTTATAATGTATGGTTTCAATTATCTATTAAATCTACACTCATTAAACATTAATGTAAGTTAAATGTGAATTATAAATAGATTACAATCAGATATGTTACCTACGGATCAATATGACTAACATGAAGTAGAAAATTATACCTAGAAATACCTATTATGGCTCCTTGATTTTTTATTTTATAAAAAATGTTCATTAATCATCTCAATAAATATAATACTTATTCTTCTTGAGGTAGATAGATAGTAGATTTGGCTTAGATTATGAAATATTATCAAAATTATTTGTTACAATTTTATACTTTGGGATATTGGGAACATGAACATGCTCCTCACAAAAATGTTTTATTATTAAAAGCAAAAAAAGTAAATATATAGGTACCTATGTATAATATGTTACGGGTTTAGTATGAAATTTGAATTATATACACATTACACATGCCTAATGGATAAAAAAAAAAATATATTATTTATAAACCATTTATACTTTGCATTAACCAAATTATTTGTACATTATCTAGTGATGTGTGAATAGAGTTTTGATAAAATAAAATATAGTAAAATAAGTATCAGTTATAGGTAATATTCTGTAATAAAACAATAAAATATCAATTGTAGGTATAATATTTGTGACATTTGTGTATATTATGATTGTATTAAAGTTTTATTATTAAGTTTATGAAAATGAGTTTTCGAAAAAGGGAAATTTTATGCGAATTTCCATATATTAATTAACAAAAAGGATGAAAACTGGGTGTACTCGTATTTAAGGGAATCAAAATATTTTGATACATTATCAGAGATTATAAATGTGGAATTAACCAATTAAAAAACAAATAAAATATACATATTACCAAAGCCATATACCAATACTATGGGTAAGAAGACTAATTAATATTTTTAATGTCAGAAGTTAATACAATTATTGTGCATACCTAATATTTTATTTTACTTTTAAGTATTTGGCATTGTGGGCAGAGCCGGATTGAAAGGGAGATGTAGCACCCCTCCACTTTGAAATAATTAGAAAGTTTCAGTCTGTAAAATGTGAAAAAAGAGACGATAACCATTTTTTTTTTTTTTTTTCTTATTTGGTAGGAATAATTTAGTCAGTCGGCAAATTGAAAATTATGTGTAATGTAGTCGGAAAAATTAAGAAAAAGATCTTTTTTTTTCACTTATTCACACTTTTTGAAACAGTATGTCGTCATTTTCACATTTACACAAGCAGCAGAAAAAAAGCCGGACATACTTCGCACGATGGGTGTACTTCGCACAACGGGTGGTATTCTCTTGACGGGCGTATTAAATTTTAAAGAAACGATAAATCATTTCTTCAGTAAAACGATTCTGAACAAAGG